>PVJL010012898.1:0-34797 GCA_004026885.1 Lyroderma lyra | reverse complement strand
TAATAGGACTTAACAACAAAAAAACAAACAACCCAATTAAAAAGTGGGCAGAAGAACTAAACAGACACTTCTCCCATGAAGAAATACAAATGGCCAGCAGACATATGAAAAAATGCTCATCCTCATTACCTATCAGGGAAATGCAAATCAAAACCACAATGAGATACCACCTCACACCTGTGAGAATGGCTATTATCAACAAGACAAGGAATCACAAGTGCTGGAGAGGATGTGGAGAAGAAGGAACTCTGGTACACTGCTGGTGGGAGTGCAAACTGGTACAACCACTGTGGAAGGCAGTGTGGAGGTTCCTCAGAAAATTGGGAATGGAGCTACCATTTGACCCAGCAATCCCCCTTCTGGGAATCTACCCAAAGAACTTGAAAACCTTTGTCCGCAAAGACTTATGTACCTCAATGTTCATTGCAGCGCTGTTCACAGTGGCCAAGACATGGAAACAACCCAAGTGCCCTGCGACAGATGACTGGATAAAGCAGCTGTGGTACATATACACAATGGAATATTACTCAGCTATAAGAAAAGATGAAATATTGCCATTTGCAACAAAATGGATGGACCTGGAGATCATCATGCTAAGTGAAATAAGCCAGACAGAAAAAACAAAGAACTGCATGATTTCACTCATATGCGGAATATAAAACTGAAAGCAAAGAAAAAAAATGAACAAACAGATAACCCATGGACACAATCAATAGTTTAATGTTTATTTGGGGATGAGTGGGTTGGAGGGGAGAAAGGGGAGGGGGTGGGAGAGGAGAGGGGGAAGCTAAATATAAGGTGATGGAAAGAGAAGTCACATTAGGTGGTGAACTTATTATACATCGAGTTGACAATGCACTGTGGAGTTGTATGCCTGAAACCTATGTGGTCCTTGCTAGCAGATGTCACCCCAATAAGTCTAACAATAAAAATGAATTAAAAAAAATACTGCTTTTGCTGCATCCCAATAATTTTGATAGGATTTGTTTTTATTGTCATTTGTTTCTATGTATTTTTTAAATCTATTTTAAAATTTTTTTCTTTAACCTTATTGTTGTTTAAATGCAGGTTGTTTACTCTCCACACATACATGTGTTTTTTTCCACTTTCTTTTTACAGTTAATCTCCAACTTCAAAGTTTTGTGGTCAGAAAATAGACTTGGTATGATTTCAGTCTTACATTTGCTGAGGCTAGTTTTGTGTCCCAGCATATGGTCTATCCTTGAGAACATTCCATGTGCACTAGAAAAGAATGTATAGTCTTATGTTCTAGGATGAAGTGTTCTGTAAATGTCATTATATCCATTTGCTGTAATGTATCATTTAAAGCTGATATTTCCCTATTAATTTTTTGTTTGGATGATCTATCCATGTCTGTCAATGGGGTGTTTAAGTCCCCTACTATAACTGTGTTTTTGACAGGTTCCTCCCCTTTGTTCTGTTAGTTGCTTTGTAAATTTTGGTACCTCCTGATTGGGGGCATATATATTAATGTATCATGTCTTCTTGTTAAATTTTCCTCTTTATTATTATGAAGAGTACATTTTTGTCTCCTGTTACCTTTTATATCCTGAAGTCTGTTTCATCAGATATAAGTATAGCTATACCTGCTTTTCTCTGAATGTCATTTGCTTGGAGTATTGTTTTTCACCCTTTCACTTTGAATCTATATTTGTCCTTGTAGCTGAGGTGTGTCTCCTGAAGGCAGTGTATGGTTGGATTTTGTTTTTTGTTCCAGCCTTCTACTCTTTGCCTTTTCATCAGTGAGTTAAATTTATTTACATTTGTGATGACTGATATATGAGAATTTCCTATAGTCATTTTATCTTTTGTTTTCTGGTAGCTTGGTGTATCCATTTTTTGTTTGCTTTTTTGTTTTTGTCTTTTATTTTAGTTTGGTGGTGTTCAATGCTTTTTTCCTCTGCTTTTTTTTTTAGGTTTTATGTCTCACTTCTGGATTTTTTTTTTAATGGTTACTATTAAGTTATGTACAAGAAAGTTTTATATATACAGTAGCCCCTTTCCCTAAGCATGCTTCTTATCTCTATTTCCCTTTGAAAATTCAGACCTTTACTTCCTCCCCTTTTATGTTATTGTTGTCATAAATTATCCGTATTTATTTGACTTTTTGTTTCAGATGAAATAACCTCCTTCAGTATTACTGTAATACAGATTTTGTGCTGGAGAATTCCTTCAGCTTCTGTATGTCTGAAAAAGTCTTTATTTCTACTTCGTGTCTAAAGGATAACTTTGTTGGGCAAACTTTTCTTGGCTGATAATTTCTCTTTCAAAGTTTGAATGTTTGATTCCATTCCCTTCTGGCTTATAGAGTATTTGCTGAAAAAGCTGATGATAATCTAATGGGCTTTTCTTTTCCCTGGCTGCCTCAAGAATTCTTTTGATCTTTGACAGCTTCAATATCATGTGCCTTGGAGAAGGTCTGTTGGAATTCAGGAAATTAGGTGTTCTGTTTGCTTCTTGAATTCAAGGATCCAGTTCTTTTCATAGGTCTCAGAAGTTCTCATTGACTATTTATTTAAATAGACTCTCTGTGCCCTTCTTGCTCTCGTCTGGTCAAACTACTTAAGCTAGTTATTTTATTCTTCATCTCATTTATTGAGTTCTTTATCTCCAGAATTTTTATTTGGTTCTTTTATAATCTCATAGGTAAAATATTCATTTTGTTCATTGATTTTATTTCTGAGTTCATTAAACTGCCTATCTTTGTTTTCTTGTATCTCACTGAGTTTTTCAGAATGGTAATTTTGAATTCTTTGTCATTTAACTCACATATTTCTATGTCTTTAAGTTCATTTTCTGGAAAATCTTCATTTTCTTTCTGAGCGGCCTTGTTAGCATGGTTATTCACATTATTTATTGGATTATTTCTACTTCTGGCATCTACAAGAGTGGATTCTACAGCAGATATCTAAGGAGAGGTCTTTCTTTTCCAGTAGGTATTGCTACAGCATTTTATTTTCTCTTGCATTATTCCTTTTTTTCACAGTAGGTAATTTCCTCTGAGATGGGCTTCTTCTCTTTGATTCAGTAACTTTGGTCTTAGTGCACTACCTCCATGGGAAGATGTGATGGGCTCTCAAGCTCTGAGCCTCAGGAACTCAAGCTGTCTCTGCTGTCAGATGCTGCAGCACCTCTGTGTCTCAGCTGCCCTGGGCACCTCTGCTGTTTTTAGCCAGGAAGGGTGGGGGAAGGGTTTTGTTGGGAGATGTGGCAGCCCCTTGCTGTCTTGCTTCTACTCTTCCTTTTCTGTCACCAGATTTAGCCCCACTGTGTATCTGCCACTCAGGAACTGTTTCCCGAGTTCTCAAGACTATAGATATTCTGCTTTTTAACACAACATTCACTGCTACAATTTCTTCTGGGGCTGTCAAAACCGCTGGGAGGGTGGAAGAAGGTGACTAGACTCCATGTCTTCACTTTCTGACTGAAAGTATTATGGCTTACACTCTTCTGGATTCTGTCTTTGCCTTGAGGTCTCTGCCCTGAGTGCTGGGTTCAGCTTTTTATATGCTGATCCCTCAGGCAAAAATATTTATGGCCAGGAACTGCAGTGAGCTTTGGGCTGCATCCTGCAGTAGTCCCTATCTCACTCATTTTCTCTCCTGGGACCACAGTGAGCTCCAGGTTGGGTCCTGTGGCCCCTATCTCTGCACTTGCCCTTTCCCTCCTCCCCATTTTGCCCACCTTCAGGTGTTTTCATGAGATCAATTGATTGCTCAGCTGTGTTTGTTTGTTGTGTAGGAAATCCTTTGTTGAATTACAGTTGTTCAATTTGTTGTAACTTCTGGGGAGATTTCTAGGAGCTCCTCTCACATCGCCATTTTGATGACCTTAGTATTAAATGTTTTGTTTTAAATAGATTTATAGAAAGATAATAGAGAAAGTTCCCATATATTTCACACCCAGTTTCCCTTAATGTTAGCATCTTACATTAGTATGGTCTCAGATTTGTAGTTACACTTTAGATTTTAATTCAATGTTACAATAGTTATTTTGTTTCTCAAACTGTTCTAGCTTTGTGAGCTCCTTCAGGTTGGCTCTTGTGTCCCTTTGACATACCATCACTAGTATTGTTTTTTGGAGGAGAACGTAAGAATAGGTTGCTTTAGAATCATCTTTTATATTTCCTGCCCCAGTCCCAGAATCAACTGTATCTACAAGGACCTCTGGTTTCTTTTACTGGAAAATGGTATTAGAAATGAGATCTTTGCACTGGATGACTTGTTGGTGCTTTTAATAGAACTTCGGCTTTTAATAGAACATCTATGGAATTCATTAACAGTCTCATGGGGTAGTTCCAAAATTTGAAAAATTCAACAGAAAGAACTTAAGAACACACAAGGTAGGGTATCCCTTTAAAAGTAAACTTTTGGGATTGTAGGGTGGAAGGTAGCTATTTGTTTTGTGTAACAGGAGAAGTCTTTCATTAAAGCAATATTTTTTTAGAAAATAATGATATATATATATATTTTTTTTAGTGTTCAAAGTCCTCAAAATCTTGATTGCAATTATTGTGATGGTCTATCTTATTCTGCTGTCTCTTTATACCTGTGGGCAACTTTATCTTGGAACTTGAAGCAAATTACAGAGGGGTTAATTTGGGAATGACTAAGGACTGACGCGATTAAAACTTACATGACCACACTTTTCTCTCTTCCCTGTGTGATTCCCTATTACAAATTCACATCACTCAAGGTTATACAAATGAAGTCTAAGGTGAGGTAGGGCAACAATTTAATTTTTTAAAATTTGGAGAAAATTTTCATGTCATTTAAAACATTTTTCTATTAAGACCAAATTAGAGATACACAATACTTGAATAGATTTTAAGGATAAATATTGAGACTTCAAATATATTTTTTTCAAACTAGCTAAATAATAAAAAGGACTATGGCTCCATACAATGGATAATTCAGTGGTGATAAGAATTAAGCACTGCTATGTGTTATAGTATGAATAAATTTCAAAAAGATTATGTTTGGTGAAAAAAAAGCCAAATGAAAAAAGGCCACGTATCCAATGTCCAAAGAAGGCAAATCTATAGAGACAGGTGCTGGTAATGAGAATGGGGATTAACTAAATAGTCATGAGAAATCTTATTAGGGTGATAAAAATGCTCTAAATCTGGATTATGGTGATGGTTGAAGAACTCAGTGAATCTACTGAATTTATTAAAAAATCACTGAATTGTAAATTTAACAGTTGAAACTTTCAGTATGAAAATTATACTTTAGGAAAGTTGTTTACCAAAATAGAGGAAAGAAAAAAGAAAGGTAGGAATGAAGCAAGGAAAACAGAAGAAAGAAGGAAGAAAGAGAGAAATGACTGTGGCTCCCAAGACCTCTAAGGGTGTACGCTCAGCTCTTAGGGTTACTTGGTGGAAAACTTTTGAAAGCATGGTTGTAAAGTCACTTGGGGGTGCCTAGTCCCTGTAATCTGAAAGAACCTAACTAAGCAATATGTTTTTTGCTTACTGCAAAAGTAGAGCATAATTTATTTATGAGAATTATGAATTCTGCAACAGATTCTGATATCCATTTCCAGTGCATTCCCATGAAGGAAGTGGTGATAAATCTGTACCAGGTAAGACTAAGAAGTATCTGTCCTCTGAAAGGAACTAGAGCAGTGCTTTTCAAACTTTAATAGAATGACATGATGGCCTTGTTAAAATGCAGATTCTGATTAAGTAGGTCTGGGGGTACCACCTGAGATTCTGCATTTTAACAAGCGCCAGAATGATGCTCATGCTGTTATTGGTCCACGAAACACATGTTGAGTAGCAAGGACCTAGAACATAGTGGTCAAGGTTTAAGGATTTGCAAACAGATGGAGATGTCTTCAAATCTGGACTCTGCTACTCACTTGCAGTGTGATTTTGTGCAAATTGCTTGAGATCTCAATGCCTCAGTTTCATTATGTGCAAGGTGAGGTGAATAATAGTACTAGCTCACAGGGCTGTTGTGAAGATTAAATGCATATAAGGCACTTAGGAATAGTCCTGGGTGACAGTGAGTGCTTAGGATAGCCGTCAACCTTATTCTTGTTACTCAGATGCTGATCACAATCTTCTTCTATTCATTTCTTTTGATATTGTGTTTGCTAGGGACTTTTCACTCTGTCTTCATTTAGTATTAGATTATTTTATTTCTTTTTTCTTCTCTCTTTAATATCAAAGCATTTATTAGAGTTTATAGAAAGTTGTTATTAATAGAATTTGTTTACATGCTTTCAAAAGGCTTACTGTAAGTACCCACTCTTTGCTCAAGAGGTCTGCTTTCCTCCCACATTATCTGCAGAATGCCTGGCCTTAAATTATCCCTTACCCAGAAATGGCTTTTCTCTGGGTGGAGCTCAGGCTTCCAGCCTCTTGTCCTGTTTGTTTTCTGGGCTGTGGAACAGTGAGGAGTTTTTCACTGTTCTCTCCTTTTTTTGAAGAATAATTTCCTGATTAGGGTTGGACATGAAAATGGAATTTTTTTCTTTGTTGAATAGCAAAATCCTGGAAGCCAAGACAATTCCTGTAAAACAACATTAAACATCTCCCTAACTCCACCCCACCACTCCACCTGTAACAGTTCAGAGGATATTCCTGTTTAGTAATTCTTTTTTTAAATATTGCTCACATGGAAGTGCACTTGTATAGAAAGGCAGAAACTTTTATCTTGATTGAATCATTCCACTAAGCAATATCTTGCATACGTCTCTAGGTCACATAAAGAGTTGATTATTACATAATTTTGCTTTCTATAAAATAGGGGACTATATTGTACCATCTCTACAGTGTATGTGTGTGTGTGTGTGTGTGTGTGTGTGTGTGTGTGTGTTTTATTCAGAAGTGCCCACTAGAGGTTAGACCACCACAAGGGACCAAAGGAGGCATATCACCATTCCACACTGGTGACCAGAACTTGAGGAAATCCAAACTCAAAATAGAAAATCCTGGGTTGGGTGGCTGAAATCTCTGTAGTGTTATTTTAGATTCCAGAATGATTAACTTAACTTTTAGTAAAAGTACTGCTTGGGGATAATTTTCAAAAATCCTTTTCATTGAGGTATCATTAATATATCATGAAATATATGCCTTCTATGTGTATAATTCATGAATCTTGACAAATGTGGGCACTCATGTAATCACTACTATGGAGAATATACGAAATATTTCTGTCACTGCTGGGAGATTGTTAATCCTGATGAGTTCTTCTGGTAGGGGAAGTGTGAGGCCCACTCTGGCGGGTAGAAATTGGACTCTCCTAATAACTCCCCTAAAGGGAAGAGGGGAGTCATACTCTGAAGGACTAGTGGAGACAGTTTTATGACCCAGAAGAGGCAGTGATGATATTAGACCACAGAAGGAAGTCAGCTAAAAACCAAGGTTTTCTATGAGAAAGTCCTAAATCAAGGCTTTGCTTTTCCCCCCTATTTTACCCTGTTATGTTCAGTATTCTGTGTCAAGTTTCACCTGACCCTTTACAAAGGCACAGACTCTCTGCTAGCAGTATTGGCAGGTGTCAAGGGGCAGGCAGCAAAGGGAAATGCCACCAGTTCTGCATCACCACATGGCTGAGGCCCGTAGGGTTGAACCCTATTCAGGATAAAGGAGCACCTTAGAGGTCCTGGAGTGAGCAGCCACAAAAGTGATGGCTCAAGATCGAGCTGAGATGGTGAGGAGGGAGCAGCTGCATTTAGACTGACTCAGGAGCAGTTGTGAGATGAGTTTGGCAGAGGTAACCCTTAAAATACAGTTGTCAGATTTACCAAATAAAAATGCAGGACGCCCAGTTAAATTTGAATTTCAGATAGACAATGAATAATTTTTGATAAACATGCCCCATGCAATATTTAGGACATACTTATTTTTAAAATATTTTTGTTTAACTGAAATTCAAATTTGACTGAGCATTCTGTGTTTTATCTGACAACCCCAACTTAAAAGAAAGACCAACAACTGGGATTCAGTGTCAATCATTTAATCAAAATTATTACAAGTGAAAAATAAGAATCCACGTCTTAGGGAAGTTTGAATAAAGATGTGTTTGTGTGTTCACATACATGCACTAAAATGATTAAAACTGAAACACCTCTGTGTGTGTGTGTGTGTGTGTGTGTGTGTGTGTTTATGTGTGTGTGAGACAATTAAATTTGAAAACTCATTCTAGAAAAAGTGCTATTTACCTCATTGCTGAATATGGTCACCTTCAAAGTGCTCCCCTTGGGAAGCTGTGCACCAATGCCAGCACCTAGTCCTCCCTTCAAAGCAGTTTTGGAACTTTTTCTGGTATGGCCATCAGAGCTGTCATTGTATTTATTACATTTGATGTCCTGAATGTCATCAAAATATATTCCTTTCAATGTTTCCTTTATCTTTGGGTAAAGAAAAAAGTAATTGGGGGCCAGATCAGATCAGTAGAGAAGGTGTTTCAATACAGTTATTTGTGTACTGGCTAAGAACTCCCTGTGAGCTGGTGTGTTGTCATGATGTGAGAGCCATGAGTTGTGGGTGAAAAGTTCAGGTCTTTTTTGTCTAACTTTTTCATGCAGTCTTTTCAGCATTTCCAAATAGTAAACTTGGTTGACAGTCCAGTAGGTACAAATTTATAAATGAATAATCCCTCTGATATCAAGAAAGTTTAGCAACATTGTTTTGACTCTTGATTTAGACTCATGGAACTATTTTGGTCATGGGGAATTGGCTGACTTCCATTTTGCACTTTGATGCTTTGTTTCAGGGTCGTATTGATGAAACACCCATGTTTCATCACCAGTGGTAACATAATCCAAAACATTGTCTTCCCCCTCCAAAAGGTCTTGGCAAACTTTGACTCTGCTTGTGTTCATCGATGAGCTCCTTTGGGACCATTTTTGCACACACCTTTCTCATGCCAAGATTTTCAGTTAAGATTTTCCTAACTGTTCCTCTATTGATGTTCACTTGGTCTGCTGTACTTTCTACAGTCAGCTGACAATTTTGATGCACAATTTGTTGAATTTTTGTAATGTTTTCATCAGTTCTGCTTGTTACCTGTTGCACTGACCTCTCTTAATCAGTGACACTTCCTCTTCCCTCAGAAAAACGTTTAATTCATTTGTACACTGCTGTTTTCTTCATGACATTATCCCCATAAACTTGGACTAACATGCCCCTGATTTCACTTCCACTCTTGCCAAGTTTAACAAGAAATTTTGTGTTTGTCTGTTGCTCTAATTCAGGCTCCAACATTTCTCGTGATGGCACACAAAAAACATCCAACAATAATGAGTGCCACTCAGCAAGATTGCCACTTGTCAACACAAACACAGCCGTGAGACACAGATATACCAAGGTTCTGAAACCTTACCAAGTTGCTTGTACAGTGCTGCCAACAGAAGTGCATGGTGGCAAGTTTGTGAACTTAATTGTCAGACTGTATAGGTTGTCCAGAAAGGTACTTACGGCTGGATACTTTCTGGACCACATATACCTATATATAGACTTCAGAATGTGAAATTAATATTTATTTATTTGACTTGAATCTGTTTTCTAGAAAACTAAGTATGTTTTTAATTTTTAGTTTCAAGTCGGTTAAGTCTTTAAAAGTCTGTTTGAGTGGGTTATAGTTTCCTTAAAGACTCTGATTCTCTTGCACTGGGCACCATCTCAATAAGAACAATTTTGTTTCTGTGATCATTTGTTGATAGAGAGTAGATCACAGAATATAATGACCTTTCTTATTGCCTCCTCACAGTTAAAAAATTTTCTATAAAAGTTTTATATGTATATACTAAAAAAAATTCAAGGAGCGTTAAAACATTACAAAAAATGTGGCTTCTTATTCAAGTCTTCTTCATTTCTCACCTTCAATCCCTAGAAATAACCACTTTCAATCCTTTTTAGAAATTATATCTGATATACTCATATAATTTCACATGTCAAATAATATTATTATGTAATCTTTTAACATTATTTTTGATTTCCTGCTGGGCAGTTGAGAATCTCACTGTCTTACAGCCCTGTCCACAATTCTCTTTCCACATCTCTCTGCCATCTACCCAATTTATCACAGTTATTGGTTCAACCAAGAGTTGGTGTTTCTATCATTTTGATTTATACATGTCATTCACTAGTGTTGGAAGCCAGACCTTGCATTAAGGAAGAACGCGGCCTTCCTTATTCAGGTTTTACTTCCTGGATTAGCTAGGTGCGCCGAACCTCAGCCGCGGGCGCCAAACAAAAGCAGTTAGTTAAGCGCGTCAAACTTTAGCCCGTGGGCACCAACTTCTTAAGGTACTGCCCCAACTCCCCCCTGCCCACATGTCGGCACCACCCCGTCCAGCACTATAGCCAATTATACAGTGACAACTACCTCACCTTATAGGCAGTCCTGCCCCCCTTTGTTCCTACTGTATATATACTACTGTTACAAAAAGTAAAATTTTGAGGCTTGATCAGAATCCTGTCTTGCCTCCATCTCTTTGTGTCTCCTCTTTTCATCCTCCACAGGTTCCTCCTCGCCCTGCGTTGTTTTCCCCTGCGGGTCGGGGCGTAATTGGCGCCCAACGTGGGGCCCGAGGTACGGATCCGCGTGGGGGACACCCACTTGAGAAGCCCTGGCCAGGCAACCCTTGAGCTTCCACGAGGTGTGAGTTAAGCTCGTCTTGAGTCGCCGCGAGGTATTGACCCGTGAGTGAAGACTCGTTCCTGATCACCGCGGGACTAGCCGCCCTGCGAGCTTGATCTGTTAGAGGTAAGTGGGCGATCACTATGGGACAGGAATTGGGCTCTCATGAGCTTTTCCTTAAAGGTATTAAGGAATCTCTCAAGATGCGAAGAGTTAAGGCTCGCAAAAAAATTTACGTGATTTCTTTGTGTTTCTCTCTGATGTTTGCCCATGGTTCCCTCAGGAAGGTACAATAGATCATAAATGTTGGGAAAGAATTGGAGATTGTCTAAAAGACTATTTTGAAGTTTTCGGCCCGGTTAAGGTCCCTGTTTCTGCCTTTGCATATTGGAACTTAATTCATGATATACTTGAAGTCCATTCCCATGATTCAGACATCCAGAGGCTAATACAAACGGGGGAGAAGGTTCTTAAAGAAAGTTCTCGCCCCCCCTCTGTCTGCCATGAGGAGAACTCTCGTCCTCCTTCTGTCTGTCACTCCATTGCAATAAAAATACCCGAAGAACCTAAACCCCATATTTCTGACTTTAAAATTTCTGAGCCAAATCCTGTCCTGCCTAAAACCCCTCCCCGAAGTTCTAATATATACCCTTCCATCACACAAGACACCAACTGCAGCCTCAGTGTACCCTTTAGAGTTCAGCCAGTAGGGTTTAACTTTTCTACTTGTTATCAGGCCACATTTCAGAATAATAGTTATGACATAAACGTAGGCTTTATCACCTTTTCTAACTGTTCCCCCATCACTAACTACACCAGACCCCTCTGTCCTGCCCCCGGACAAGTTTTCCTCTGTGGCAATGACATGGCTTATACAGCCCTGCCAATTAATTGGACTGGACTTTGCACACAAGCTATTCTCCCAGATGTCTCCATTATACCAGGAGATGAGCCTGTCCCCCTTCCCAGCCTTGATTACATAGCCGGACGCCACAAACGAGCCGTTCAATTTATTCCCCTACTTGTTGGCCTGGGCGTCACCGGAGCCATGGCCATGGGGTCTGCTGGTTTAGGCGTAGCAGTTCATTCCCACACCAAACTATCTCTTCAATTAATAGATGATGTTCAAGCCCTTGCAGGAACTATCAATGATCTTCAAGATCAAATTGACTCCCTAGCGGAGGTAGTCTTACAAAGCCGCAGGGGTTTGGACCTTCTCACAGCAGAACAGGGAGGAATCTGTTTGGCCCTACAGGAACGCTGCTGCTTCTACGCCAACCGGTCTGGGATTGTCCGAGACAAGATAAAAAGACTACAAGAAGACCTGGTGAAGAGAAGAAAAGAGCTCTTCGAGAATCCTCTCTGGAGCGGACTCAACGGGTTCCTCCCCTACCTCCTTCCCATTCTAGGCCCCCTCGTTGGCCTTATCCTAATCCTATCCTTCGGGCCCTGGGCTTTTAGAAAACTTACAGACCTTATTGAACAACAAATAGATTCACTAATAGCCCGACCCATCCAGGTTCACCGGCTTGCTACCACCGACTGTAGCACAGAAGGCTACTCCAGCTCCCTCCCCACGGGGACGGTGTGATAAACAGAGGCACGCCTACCCCCTCCTCAAAGAGGGAAGAGGGGTATGGGCACCGAGTTGAGTGCGGAGCAAAGCTTTGCAAGGGAAGGTCACAAAATTCCAACCTCCTCTGGATATCCCTGTGAGTATACCTGGCTTGCATGGAGGTTGGCATCTACCAGTATCTGCAAAAATCGGCTCTGCCTCTCCTCCCCAAAAGATACCAAGAGCCATTACTAGTGGGCCTAAGTAGCCCACGGGAGGAGCCAGGTCACTACTCCCTCACTCGGTTAAGGCCCACCTCCCTTAAAAGACAAAAAGGGAGGAGATGTCGGGAGCCATGGAAAAATACAGACCTTGCATTAAGGAAGAACGTGGCCTTCCTTATTCGGGTTTTACTTCCTGGATTAGCTAGGTGCGCCGAACCTCAGCCGCGGGCGCCAAACAAAAGCAGTTAGTTAAGCGCGTCAAACTTTAGCCCGCGGGCGCCAACTTCTTAAGGTACTTCCCCAACTCCCCCCTGCCCACATGTCGGCACCACCCCGTCCAGCACTATAGCCAATTATACAGTGACTACCTCACCTTATAGGCAGTCCTGCCCCCCTTTGTTCCTACTGTATATATACTACTGTTACAAAAAATAAAATTTTGAGGCTTGATCAGAATCCTGTCTTGCCTCCATCTCTTTGTGTCTCCTGTCCCTCTTTTCATCCTCCACAGGTTCCTCCTCGCCCTGCGTTGTTTTGCCCCGCGGGTCGGGGCACACTAGTGAGAAATTTAGCATATTATGGTTGCATTTTTATACAATTTTGGTTTTTATTGGAGTTAATAGTTGCCTCTCTTTTTAAAATAAAAAATTGAGGTATAGTTGACATATAACATAGTTTCAGATATACAACATAATGATTTGATATTTGTACATATTGTGAAATGATTATCACAGCAAGTCTAAACCATGAAGGATAAAACATCTTTATTTAGAAGTTTGGTTAATATCCATCGTTATACATAGTTACAGTTTTTTTTTTTCTTGTGAGGAGAACTTTTAACATTTAATTCCTTAGCAACTTGCAAATATGCAATACAGTATCATTAGCTATAGTCACCATGCTGTATATTACAATTTCATGACTTATTTACTTTATAATTGGATGTTTGGACATTTTGACCTGGTTTATCCATGTCTCCCATCCCCAATCCTCTGCCTCTAGCAATAGAGTTGCCTCTGTTTTTACTTTTGATTAATTTTCTATCATCTTCTCTCTAGTTTTTACCTAAATGCTCTCACTGATCTGTTAAAGGTAGCAAAATCTATATTTGATCAAACACATTAAGTTATGTGTATGTTCCATTTTTTTCTGCTCTGGACATCTCCCTACAGCCTTTTATCTTGCTATTTCATCTGAAACGGTTGATCTGTAGGCCTCCATGAGTCTTCCATTCACCATCTGCTTGTGAATTCCCTTCACTTTTTTCTTCTGTTGAATCTTCGCAGGGCCCACAGCATCCTGGTTTTTTTTTTTTTTTTTTTTTTTTTTTTTTTTTTTTTTTTTTTTTTTTTTTTTTTTTTTTTTTTTTTTTTTTTTTTTTTTTTTTTTTTTTTTTTTTTTTTTTTTTAATTGAAGTGTATTATTTAGTAGCTTCCCATCAAAGGAGTGCATGGGAAGATCATTCATTTGAACATTTTTGTGTTTGCAAATGTCTTTATTTTCTCCTTATATCTGATTGATGATTAGACTTAGTGTAGAATTTTAGATGAAGACTAATGGACTTCAGAAATTTGGAGGCATCTGGTATTGTCATTCTTGTTTCCAATATTTGTATGTGACATATTTTCTCTCTCTGAAAGTATTTAGAATCTTTATTTATCCCACATGTTCTGAGTTTTCATGATGACATGGCTCTGCAGTTGAGTTTCTTATTATTTATTGTTATTTGTCACTTAGAGAACTAGAGATTCATGTCTTTAGTTATGGGCTTTTTGTACTGTGACTTTGATAATTTTACCCATCCTTTTCCTCTGTTATTTCTTTCACTAATTCATATTAATCAGATTTTGGACTTCTTGGATTGGTTATCTAATTTTGTTTATTATTCCTCCCATTTACCATGTCTTTGGAAAATTGTTTGGCTTTCTGGGCAGGTTCTACTACTCTACTTCCTAGGTAAGTTCCTCAAATGTATCATGTAGCTTTTCCATCAAAATTTTAATTTCAGTTAAATTTAAAATGTTAGCTCTTTTTTGTGCTTTGATTGATATTTTTTGCTAGCATCTTATTCTTATTTCACAAATGCAAATATGTTCTTTTAGCTTTCTAAGGAAATATATGGTAAATTTTTCAAACTTTTTCTCCATTTGTTGTCTCTGTTTCCTTTAGGTCCTATGTTCCTATTTGTTTTGGTGTCTTTGATGCCAGAAATCTCTTCTCATAACTGGTAACCTTTGACTTTCCATATATAATTGAGAGTAAAACATTAGAAAGGAGACTGAAAGCTGTACTTTGGAGGGAGCTTTTCTACTGGTGAGTTCTATTTGAAGATGATTAAGTAACAGGTGGTATTTTTATTGGGAGAATCCATATATCTCAAAAGTTTTTATCTCTGTGTTGCTTAACTTCCCTAGGGAAGAATATTCAGCTGTCAGCCTGGAATGGGATGAAGGGACCATAAGGTGCCTGGCTACTGTCATTTTGGGGCAGGTGGAGAAAGAAGGAACAAGTTCTTACAGTTCAGTGCGTGGGTTTTAATTGCTCTGTTTTCAGGTCCAGCTATAACTACATCTCTTTGGTATCCTCTCTTCTGCTCTATTTGTCATTTTGTGTTAATACAATTTTTTATTCCTTTATTGGAATTTCAGTGGGATGTGGCAAAGAGAGGGAGAAAATCATGGAGGATAAGTCATCTTTATTTAGAAGTTTGAGACAAATACTTTCCACAAACAATCTTTATCAGTCAAGTCCCTTTAATTTCCATCTAAAAAGAGTGTGTTGATTTTAAGGAGTGGAATGTATGAGTGTTACTCTCCTTTCCAACTAGATTCTGTGCTGAGTTGTATCTTGCTCTGTAAATGGGGTGTCCAACATTTTGGCTTCCCTGGGCCATTTTGAAAGAAGAATTGTCTTGGGCCACATGTAAAATACACTAACACTAACAATAGCTGATAAGCTAGTTTGGTTTTGAATCCCCATATTTTAGGCCATCCATTGCTTGTTGTGGACTCATTTTCATGTATAGAAAGAAATAGGCCAAACTTACAAACAGCTCACAAAATTGGTGCTGGGAAGTGAGATGATAAAAGACATGAAAATACAATTAAATGTTCAAAGTCCCATTGAGTGCTAAATAGAGATTCTTTGACATTGGGTACTGTAATCAAGTTAAAAAAAAATTCTGCTGAAGTGAACTTGTACCTTCATCATTAGGAAGTAGAACAGCATTTGAAATACAATTATGAAAGCAGTGAAATAAATCCACAAATCCATGAAGCCACCACAAGTCTATTATCCCTCATAATGGATGTTCATATAAAGAATTTGATTGAAGTCTTTTGGACATCTGTGATTTTTAAATCTGTTTATGATAGTTAATGACATTTCTTGGTTATTATTAAGAATATGATTCCTAGTCCTCCCCAGAGGGAAGAGATTCTTAAGAATGCCTTGATGTATAATTAGGTGGGAATACAGTTATATTTCTCTTTGAAAATTCTGAGGATAATCCTTTAGCTTGGCAACTGACCTCATTATAAAGCTATTATACTTATGGAAATTGGTGGAGCTTTCATGATCTCGTAAGAGTATGGAGAAAGTAGTAAATGGATGCAGCAATTTTTCCATTAGGTTGGTGCAGCAATTTTAGAATGCCTGATTGGATGGAAAACAAATGTATTGAGTGCCTACTGTATGCTAGGCATTGTTAGAATTTTAAATGCATCATCATGATTTAAATCTTGGGGATAACTTACTGTAAAGCAAGTACTATGATTGTGTACTTTGTGTGGATGGGAACACTGAGGTCACATAGGGAGTAAATGGTGGAATTTTACTTTGAAATAAGTATTTCAATTAGGCTGTGTAGTGGATAATATACTCGTAGATACTCTGCCCAGTCTTCTAAGATCTGATTTTACTGGTTTGTGTGTGTGTGTGTGTGTGTGTGTGTGTGTACACTTCAGTGTGCTTTTACTTCCAATGATTTCCTTCTACCTGTAGCTTTTTTATGGAGGACTGCTCTCAGAATACTGGAGCCTGCTTGTCCTGGGGTGGCCATCAACCAAGGACTATGTGTGAGGCTATGAAAACTCAGCTTTTGTTGCATTACAACTGGCAAACCGTCTGTCCCCTCATGCATTCCCCATGAGTTCCTAAGGCAGGAGCTAAGCTTGGAGGCCACGGGGGCATAGAATACCTCACGTCACCCTGTATGGCCCGGAGGGTGGCTGTTTAGTCAATGACAGGTAAGATTCCTCAAGGGAGGAACAACCTAAAACAGGCACGGTCACATAGGGGCCATCAGGGGAGAGCTTGGGCTCTGTCTGAGGTTAATCCCTTGTCCCCTGGTTGCCTTGTGTCCCACTACAGTTTAGCCTGAGATCTGATGGGATGAGTTCAACCATTCCCTCCCTTAATGTATGTTTATACAATAACAATGACACCTTGCCTTGGGGACATGTATGTATGTGTAAAGGCACAATACGTGCTGGAACACAATGGGACTTTCGGGAACTGCCCTAAAGTGTGATAATCTCAGATCTTGGAAAGAGGAAGGTTTTTACTTCCCCATACACTCCTTACACGCCTTGTATGCTCACCAATGAAAGCTACGTGGTGACCCTATTTGGGGCTTTTTTCAGTCGATGAGGCGGAGCCCCTTGGCCCTGCTTGAAACTTATTTTTGGACGCTGTGTTTCATCACCTTGCACTGCCCTTCCCGTTCATCCACCGCCTGTGTCGTGCGGACGTGACAAGTTTTCTTTTCTCAAATGAGGACAACTGTGAGGTGTTGAGTTTCACAATCTTCACTCAGAGTTGTTTCCAGGGATGATGTGGAATCCCGTCTGTGAGTGTTCCCCTCCTTCGTTTCTTTACCTTCTCTATCTTGCTTCCCTATGCCCCTTTACTGGTTTCTTCTAGTTGTGCTTCCTAAGTCACTTGTACTGAGTGCTTGTTTCAGGGTCTCTTAGTAAACTTGACCTAGGACATAATAATTTTGTTTGCACTAACTAGTTGGGAGACCATATCTAACTTGCTAGTACACAGTGGAGCTGGGGAGACAGAGGGACGATAGCTTTATGCCTGCTCTTCTCACTCTGGTGATATGCACACTTTACATATATTTAGAATCTCAAACACTTAACCCTGGTCTTTAAGACCTCACATGGTCTAGAGTCAACTTACTGCTACAAATTTATTTCCTATTATAACCCTCCTCCCTTTTCTAGGCCCATGGCATTCTTTTTGTTTCTTGAATGCCCCCAGTTCTGTTGCCCCAGGGTCTCTGTACTTGACCTGAGCACTTTATCTAAAGCTGTGGTTCTCAACCTTCCTAAGGCCTCAACCCTTTAATACAGTTCCTCAGGTTGCGGTGACCCCCCATAACATTATTTTCGTTGCTACTTAATAACTGTAATGTTGCTACTGTTATGAATTGTAATGTAAATATCTTGTATGTGTTTTCCAATGGTCTTAGGTGACCCCTGTGAAAGGGTCATTCGACCTCCAAAGGGGTCGCGACCCACAGGTTGAGAACCGCTGATCTAAAGTAAACCCCAACTCTCATATCATTAAAACAAAATCACTTATTCTGACTTATTTTCTTTCCAGCATTTATTATCACACGAAATTACTTATCCATTTATTCATTTCCTTGCTCACCGTCTCCTAGTCTTCATTAAGATGTTGTCTCCCTGAGTCGGGGACTGTGTCTGTGTTGCCCACTGCCATATGCCTAGTGCCTAGGTCGGTGCCCGCCTCAGGCCACACTAAGTGCAGAGCTGTGAGGATGTTACTTGCATTGAAAGGGCAAAATGAGTTCCTTTTCCTTCGATATCTTTTGTACTTTCTCCTCTCCATTTGTTGTTTGTCAAGAGTATCAGATTAATAGAGGTGGAAATAGAAATATACGATCTATCTATTGGGAGCACATAGCAAGGAGGGACATGGCTCACGAGAGAAACATCCCTGACGGCATCTGGTGCATCCAGACCAAGGTCACGCTGCCCTTTCTGAGGCCTGGTTCCAGAATTTGTGACTCAAAACTTTTCTGGGAACAAAGGGAACAACTTTTCCTCTCCTTTCCCTCAAGGGTGGTTTTTATTCACTCCATCCCTCTGTAGAACTGTCACAGCCTCACCCCTCACCCCCTAGCTCTGTCCCAAAAAGGGATTGCATAATATTTTCATATTTTTTCCTTAGGTGTTAAAATGTTTTATTTGCATATTAAAAATGGTACATTCCAATAATTAAAATCACTTGAACAACAACAACAACAAAATGGCACTCTGATTAAGCTGCATTTTACAGCCTGCAGGACACCTTGGGCCAGCTTGGTTTTTACTCTAGATTTCACTGTCATTCCACTCAGCTTCTGCCTCTACCAACATGCAAGTTTTTTCCTTCTCTGCCAGCCAGACGGGCAGATGGGAGAGACCTTCGTTGTCAGTAGCTCTGATGTGAAAAGGGGCAGCACAGTCATTTTAAACTTGATCCAGCCTCTCTGCATCTTACAAAGTCAAACAGCTAAAAGAAGTATAATAAGGAGGCAGTGCTTGTGGAATGTACAGTACGTACTGGTGGTGCGTGCCTCATTCGTGATTCAGCTGCTTGCTTCTGCTCAATCATTGCTTTTGAAAAAGGTAGTGAATTTTTCTCTTGTATTTCTGTCTTCTTTGATTTTGACTTGTAGAATTTCTCAATCTCAGTTACATCAGGTTTGTCAGACATGGCTGCAAAGGAGCAGGGCGAGGTGCAAGAACGAATGGAGTCCAACTCACTCAGTGGCGGTCTCTGAGTGCCAACATTTTCTTATGTTTAAGTGGATATTTTGGTTCAAAAATGACAAGCCTCCACTTGGACACTTGAATTCTCTATATGTGGATCAACAGCCTGATTTGTTCTTGTTCATAGTTTTCAAGAGCGATTATGACACTTGCATCAGTAGTGTCTAATCATATGAGTATATGTAGAAAGATGAATAATACTGACCACTATACACCTGCTTCATTAGTGTGTTTTAAAATGAGAAATAGCAAACCCAAAGCAATTCTTGGCTGAACCAGCACAGTTACGGGTTTGTACATGTCTGGCATTTTGCAACAATTTTACTTTCTTTCTGTTTATCTTTGTTATTGTTTCACTGCCAGTGTGTTTATGCCATGAGGTCCTTTCTTCTGAAGAATTTAGGGAGAGTTAACATGAGACCCAAATAGTCACAAGTCAAAGAGGGTATGGGACAACCTGGAGGAGGGGCCAAGTGACAAGTCTTTGCCTGCAATTGGAGAAGAAGGAAAGAGGAAGTAGAGAATAAACAAAGGTACTCCAAACCCAGTTGTCGAGCCAATGATGGGACCACAAGGAAACAAAGCTTGTTGTTAGGTTAAGACTGGAGCATGACATCAGAGGAAGGAGAGCACCACTGGTCCACATCAAGGTAAGGAAAACAACAATAAAGGACAAAATGTGCTATTGAGGACTTTGGGAAATGGGCTGCACATTGTACTTCTTATTCACTGATTTATCCACCATGCATTCATTTATATAGCAGTTATTTATTGAAAACTTACCTTGTTTCATCTTGATGATGACCCTTGCTTATGTGTTAAACTATGTGTATTTAGTTCACCTGCTTCCCCCAAGGGTACTGGCAGTTAAACTGTTTAGCAATCTAAAGAGTGTCTCTAAGAAGCAGCCTTCTTAGCCTTCAAGCTTCCTTTTGCTGATTTTTAATTTCTAGTTGGGAGCTGAAATAGATGTGGGAGAGAAGAGGAAGTATGGTATTTGTGGCTTCAGTGTATTTGGGGTATGAATGGTCTGGACATTGGACAGGGTGGTGGGACCAAGGAAGTGTCTCTTCTGGTTAATTCTGGCAAGAACCCAGGTGCGCCTTGTACAAGTAAAAGTTACATTCTGTGCTCCCAAGAGCCTCTCTGTATACACTTTGCAACATACTATAGTTTTTGTTAGCAGGACTGGCCAAAGGCAAGGTTGTTTTGAAAACGTTTGTTGCCTTTTGCTTGCTGTTTTCTCCTGTTCTCCATCTTCTAGGAATACAGTGGAATTGAACTTCCTGGTCCCTTTGTGGTTGTGGGGGACATATGGCTTATTTCTAGCCAATGACCTGAGATGAGAAGTGATGTGTGTCTCTTCTGAGCTGTGGCATCTTTTCTTTCTGCCAGTGGCATGTGGGAACACTGGAGTTGGTGGTTACTATATCAGCTTGGGTCTTGGGATGAAGAGATTTGGATAGTACCACCACCTTCCACCCCTGTACTGCAAGTGACCAAGGCCAGGGAGGTTTGCACTGGATCTAGAAGACTGAAGAAAAATGAAGGAGCCTCAGGAAACTTAAACGTAGCCTTTATGCCAGAAGTGGAGTAGCAACAAAATGGCATCCGGGAGTTCACCCTCAATAGCTCATAGCCTGTAGCCCATAGCCTGTAGCCCGTAGCCTATAGCCTATAGCCCATAGCTAGTGCCCTCCCAGAGAGTTCCATCCCCTTCTATAGGGGAGCAAAGTGGCAGGCAGCCAAGAAGCGAGCTCAGAAGGCCCATAAACAACGAAATGGCTGCACCTGGGGAAGTGCACGTCCTGGTTACGTAACAGCTGTGCGTCATTCCGGAGGAAGCTCGGTGAGAGCGCCTGAGCTATTTCATTTTCCCCACAACCCTCTATATGACTTGCGATATACAGGGAATGTGACTGAGAAACAACTTTGTTGTAACTAGCTATTAAGATTTTAAATTAGTTTTTACCAAGCAGCCTCTAAGCCGTGCATTCTTAACAGGCATGATATCACTTCCAAGGGGATGAAAATTGGTTCTTGGGATGGGTAAAAATAAATAGTATACACATACTATAAATAAACAATACCATCTGTGGTATTGAAATTTCATAGGGGGTAACAATAAAAATAAATTTAAAAAATAAATTTCACAGGGGGATTAAGAACAAAATATCTAAAACGTCTCCTTGTGGAGGTGATAATGAAAAGTAGATGGATTCCTGGCCAGGGAACTATCTACATACAAAAAAAAAAAAAAAAAAAGAAAGAAAAGTAGATGGAGAAAACTGGTCTAGGTTATCTCAAATGGTATAGTTATAAAGCACATAATCTCTTTATCTTTTTTCCCTTTCTACCTCTCCTCTAGAACACTTTTGGCTACCAGTGCCAAGGTGAATACACTCATATGATCGAAACATTTTAGGACAAGCCTATTCTTGAATCGTTTGTTCCTTTGTTCTCAGAAATTTTAAAATTTTCCAGGTATATTCTTGATTTGTGGCTTGGGAAAAAATGTTCAGTTTACCCAGGACCCTCATGGTCTCTTGTCTTCTCTTGAATAGGAGGAATGTTCTTAAAGTTTTCTTAAAGTTCTTTTGTGGGAGCTATGAAAAGAGGAGCCGGGTCAACTTGTGTATGTGGAATTTTCAGAAGTTCATTTTGCCTTGAAGAATAGCAAAGGAAGAAGCATATTTAGTCTTTTGGTCAAGACATTGAGAATGTTTGGGCTTAGAGTATAAAGTAAATAAAAAATAGTTTTTCTGTCATTAATACCTGGGTCGAGAGAAGAAATAGTGAACACCAGCTCTGTAAGGAAACAGAGGAGGCAGATGTCCATGGGGCAGCCCTGGACAAAATCTCTTCCCAGCTGGAGAACATTGTCTCCTGCAGGGTAGAGCAAGTGAGCCAGCTGGAAATGAGCCTTTGTAACTAAAAGCTATTGAACAACCCAATGACAAGTAAACTCCTACTGCTGGGGTAATGTTTGGGTGATTAGCCTGTGCTCTGATGGACAGAAGGAATGGTGGGGAGCACTGTAAGACCCTAAAGCCCAGACAGAGTGTGGGACTATGACAGTGCCCTTCTGCTTGTGCAGATGATGCTCTGAGACTGGAGTTGACTGTTTGGCATATAATCATTGCTCAGTAAATATTTGTTAAATGAATGCTCACATGAGAGAATAGCTGTCATTGACCATAATGATTCCCAGGGAGAACAGCTGGACTGTGGGAATGTTCTGTCCTAGAAGCATGGGAGGAGTAATAATTGGTGGGGGAGTGGCATCCTGGGCCCCCTTCTTGTTTCCTCTCTTGGTCCACTGCTCCCAGTAAACAAGCATCTTTTCTTTTTTAATCTGGCTGGTGCTGACCACTTAATTTGAATTCTCTCCATGGGTGGAGACTTCTTTAGGTAAATTTGAGAGGCCTTCTGAAACAATTTGTTGGTCTCTAAAGTATTAAAGCCAGGCCCACTGCCCAGACTTGACCTTATCACAAATGGTCAATGCCGGGGGTGGGGTAACTCCAGGCACTGACAGTTACTGCGTATGTACTGGCTTATATAACCATGAGAACAAAAATGTTACTGGGCAGATGTGGCAAAATGCCACTTATATTTGAATATGTATATGTAGTCCCAGGAATGCAATAAAGTAGCTAGCTTGCTGGCTGGCTTGCTTGCTTGCTTGTTTATGATCCTCTCATGTCAGCTCCATGAGCTTTTTTTCAATTGGGGGTACCAGTGCCAAAACCTTCCCTGCTGAAGCAGCTTGGCTCTGACAGTCACCTGTTTTTTTTATTCTGCTATTCTACAAATCCTTGCTATTTGAAGTGTGGTCTATAGAACAGTAGAATGAACTTCACCTGAGAGCTTGTTAGAAGTGCAGCATCTCAGACCTGGCCCCAGGACCACTAAAGTAGAATCTGTGTTTTATCAAGATCCCCAAGTGTTTCATCTGCAAATGAAAGTTTGAGAGGCAGTGCTGGAAATGATTATAAAGACAATGCATTACCTCTTAGAAGTAATAAGATCTTAAGAGAAAGTAAAGGCTGTATAAATAAGTAATTATTCACATTAGGAAAGGAAAATTTGGAGTGGAGCGATGTCCCAGAGACTCTGCCTCTTCCGTCTAGTGAACCAGTCATTGGCACCTCCTCCTTTGGGGCGAGACGTCCCCATTTAATGTGATGTTCATAATGCTAACTGCATTAGAAAGAGAGCCGAACTGTATCTTTATGATGACAGTATCATAAGAGGAGAATTTACTCTTTTCTCAATTTTAAATCCACTGCTGCACAACTATTGTTTTTGAAAATGTTAAAGTAGGCTGATCAGACGTATGGTTTTAAATGGGAAAGAAAACAGTAGTACTGTCCTGTTCCAAGTGGTATGGGGGTCAGCCTACTGACACCGTGAGTTTAGCCCAAAGACAAATCTAATTTTTCTTAAGAAGAGATAAAGACTCCTTAATATTACATTGTTTTCATTTGGAACCCATTTTATAATCAGAACTTTTCCTTAACTGAACAGTTTATTGCTCATGTGAGCATAGGAACTACATGTCTTATTGTAGGAATTTACAAATGCTCATTATGGATCCATGAAGTGCTAACACCTTTACTGTGTGAGGGTTCTCAAACTTGAACATGCATCAGAATCTTCTGCAGAGCCCATTAAAACAAAGGTTCCTGGGCTCCATCCCTACAGTTTCTAATTCAGTAAGTCCACTGGGCCCCAAAATTTGCATTTCTAACAATTCCTAGGTGATGCCGTTTCCAACCATACATAGAGGACTACTATTATAAAGAAACTTCTTGAAAAATATTGGGACTCTCTCATTAAGGTGCCTGGCCTCTGTCCAGCCCAAGAGCCAGCTTCAGTCTTTTTTTGACTTCATTTAGATTGTTATGTTGTTATTGGCTACTACAACTTTGGCCTAGGAAATCAGAATTCTGTAGTGGGGGAGGTATGATAGAGACAGTAACTTATCCCTCAATATTTCTCCTCCCTTAGTCTATAGCAGTAGCAGCCCTGATATTCAGCTAAGTACACAGTTTCTCAGAATAGTGACTACATTTTCTAGTCTTCTTACACCTAGATGGGGCCATGTGACTAAGCTGTTGTCAGTTAGAAGTGGGCAGAAGTGGGCATAATTGATGTGTGCAATTTTGGGATCATGCCCTGAAAGGGAATGAACATCTTCCATTCTTTGTTCTCCATTTTGCTGCCTTGAATGTGGATGTGGTAGGTACCATCTTGGACCAAGAGGAAAAGCCAAATGGGTATGCTTGAGTAAGAAGGGAGAAGGAGACTGAATGCCTGACATTATGGAACTATCCTGCCACCCTGAGCTGCTAGTGTCTGGACTGTCAGGCCAGAAGTAATCACCTTTCTTATTGAGTACACTGTTATTTTGAGTCTATGGCCCAGAAGCCAACTGATATTCTAACTAATGCCAGAGGATATTCTGATTATTCTATTTACTGGAAAGAACCTCTGAAGATTTTTCAGGATACAAAACCATAGGGTTTGGAAGAGCAGTAGGGAGAGCTTATTCTTTGCTGTGTTGAGTTTTGATTTTTCATGTGCTCAAAAGGAAAAAGTACCTACCCACTTAAAAAATAATTATAAAAAAGAGGAAGATAAAACTGATAGTGAACGAGGTTGTAAGAGGCTTATGATAATCCAGATCAAAATTCACAGAAATAGGATCCAAGCATATTGTCTATTATCTATATTCTTTTCAGGCCAAGAGCAATGCTTATCAGGTAAACCTGTAAAACTATCAAATGAGGAAAATCGTATAGTTTCAGTGTATCTTGATTTGAGGAAGGAATTTGAAATAAATAGCATCATGGATAAAATAGAAAAATGTAAGTTGGAATTCACTATGTTAGACAAAGTTATATCTGGTTGATCACCTATACTTTGAATGTGATTAATGATCCCATTCTAGATAAGTGTGTCATTTAAGTTATGTGTGACTGTAAATCATAGAAAACTGAATGAATAGTGCTTTAAGCAGTAAAGACAGTTATTTCTCATTAACGAGAACTCTGTAGACAGGAATAATAGGCTGGTTTCGAAGTTCTTCCATCTTCCTCCTATTGAGTCTACCTTCATGCTATCAACCTCTTGGTCACAAGGTAGTTGCTATGGCTCCAGACATTACAATCACATTCCGCATAGAAGCAATGGAGTAATCAGTGAGCACATCTTAGGTTGACCTTGCTTTTTCTTTACCATTTTCCCATTTAGAGAAAAAAAAAAAGTGCCTCTCACTGCCATGTTCATTTAATTTACATAAACTCACTCTGTGAGGCTAAAGCAAATCTGACTGGTTTTCATTGTGAAAATAAAATGTAAAAACTGTTCTTGGAGCTATTTCTTAAAAGAACTTTTCTCTAATTGTAATGTGACAAAAATGTATATATGATCAGTATTTAATAATTTGAGGGGTTAGGTTAGGAGTGTAATCTGTGAGTGATCACGGGGTAAATGGTGCAGCCGCAAGTGCTGTCCATGAATATTCTCAGGGCAAATGGGAAGAGGGTTAAAACGGGAGCTAAATAGTCCCCACATTCTTTCCTCTTTACAGATGTTCCTTTATGTCTCACTAGCCATCACTAGCTACAAAGGAAGCTGGCAAATTTGGTTTTTGTCTTTTTGCAGCCTCTACAATTGAAAGAGAGCAAGGAATAAGAAAATTGGGATAAGCGACTATTGGATAAGTTGATCAGGTCTGACTGCCACACTGGGAAAGAGGCCTTTAGGGGCACTTGTGAGGTTTTGTGGTGCTGGCATGAGGAGACCTTTCACCAATAGCTTGAATAAAGGCATAAAAGTTATGACCATATTATTTTCAAATGACAGCTGGTGAGGACAGATAGTATCCTGGATGACAATATTTGGTTTCAAAGATTTTATTTTTTCTGAAAGACAAAATCTTTACATATAAGTGAAACATAAATTACCTATGCACAGAGACAAAATGTGAAAAAGCTGTTGGGGTTGAAATTGGTCACTGATTTCAATGGAACTGAGAGAGAGTGTCTAACTAAGTTCACAGAAATAAAAATACACAAACTGTGAGTAACCTGACTACAGATAAACTTTCTCCTTTTTTGTGTGTGTGATTTTATCTCTGTTTCTATTACTTGTTCATTCATTCAGGATAGCTTCATTGAGTGTATCATACAGTTAGGTGTGACGAAACAGCAATGCAAAAGATAGAAAACAACTAAATATTAGAATAGGTATTTAATTAGGAAGTGTGATAAATCCTACAAAAATAAGAAGTCAAAGGGACTATGCAACTGGACAAGTGGAGGTTAGATTTGGTCTTGGGGATGCAGACAGATTTTTGCATGGAAGTGGTAATTCTGCTGAGGCTGGGAGGATGAAAAGAAATTGGCCAACATCACCCAGGTCAGCAAGGGCACTTGCGAGCAAGGCCCTTCCATCGTGACACCCCCAACCCCTGTCCTCGTCTGGAACAAGGTAAAAAGGGGTCACTATGGAGTTCAAAGGACTGAACTCTTGCCTGGTGACCGGGACAATCTGGCCATTCAGACATGGGGTGGCCCAGAAAATCATGAAGTAACTGGCTGGGTGCTGGTATCTCCTCTCAGTAAGGAAGACGCTGGAGAATATGAGTGCCATGCATCCAATTCCCAGGGACAGGCTTCAGCATCAGCAAAAATGACAGTGGTTGATGCCTTACATGAAATACTGGTGAATAAAGGTGAAGGTGCTGAGCTTTAAACCTACAGAATGTATTTTTCTGCATGGCTAAAAATAATCATGGATAACTACAACCCCCGTTCTTGCCTAATAACCAGTTTCTTTTCAACCAGTCCACTAATACTTTAATTAATTATATTCACTGGTTTTACATGATAAAATACAAAATAAAGATAACACATCAAGATGATCTACAAAAATTTATTGTCTGTTTACAGAAGAAAAGCATGCATGTCATTGAACAAAACAAATAAAATGCTTTTTCTCAAAATGTTAAAAAAAAAAAAAAAAAGAAATTGGCCAAGCAGATTCACTGGGAGCAGGCCGGTGCAGGCAGAGAAAACCTACGCTTTTGAAGGTGCTGATGTGAAGAGGAGCAGGGTGAGCTTGAGGAAATGAAACTCCTCTGGGGTTTTCAGAGTGGAACTGGGAGGGGACGTGGGAGGTGGGGAAGTATCTAGAGATGGGGCTGCAGAATTGGGCAAAGACAGGTCTTTCACAGCTACATGGGCTATGCTAAGGTTGATGATCTTTATTCTAAGAGATTTGGAATGCACTGCTGTGTCCTATAGAAAGATACTCTGGCTGGTGCATATAAAATAAACTGAAGGGGCCAAATAGATAGAGAAACTGGTCAATAAGTTCTCGACATTTCAGACATACGAGGTGTAATAAAAAATACACGGTGGTGGTGAATGCCGCTGCCCAGTGCCGTCTGACGGAAAGGCAGGGATCTTCCATACAGGAAGTGGCGCATCAAACCTTCGTAACTGTGCGTGACAAGTTTCAACTTGTTCGGTGCCATCAGCTGGTCGTGTGCTACATTTGAGAGAAGGTGTGGTATAAAGTGTGCCATAAAATCATAGATCACGAACAATGCATTAACATAAATTTCTGTCAAATAAAAACATTACTGTGTGTCCTCATCCACGTTATTCACTGGCTCTGGCACAGTGCGACTTCTGGCTCTTCCCCAAAGTCAAAATGACCATGAAAGGTAAATGTTTTGAATCGATTCAGGACATTGGGGCAGCCATGACAGCACAACTAAAGACACTGATGAAAGAGGACTTCCAGAACTGCTTCAGAGAGAGGCAAGAATGATGGGAAAAGTGTGTTCAAAGAGAGGGGAAGTTTTTTGAGGGGGTTAATGACTATATGTCTTTTACTGTAATAATTTTTCAAACATTCACATATTTTCTTTTTCGAAAATTGTACCTCATAGAGATGCTGGCAGCTTGGACTTTGGGAGTAGGGAGGAGAGATAATTAGGACTTGGAGATGGATTAGATGTGGGGTGAGGGAGAGGGAGGTGTCAAGGCTGAATCCTAGTGTTCCCACTTTTGAAATGGACCAGCTGCATTCTCTGAGAGAGGACATTGGAGAAAAGGTGGAGGTTGTTTTGGGACACACTGAATTGGAGGTGCCTGTGAGATATCTGAGGGGCTCTGTCAGCCAACAGCTGGACTGATGGGCCTGGAGCTCCCAAGAAATGTCTAGCACAAGCTTGTCCAACAGTGGCCCTCAGGCCGCATGTGGCCCAGGACAGCTTTGAATGTGGCCCAACACAATTTTGTAAACTTTTTTAAAACATTATGAGATTTTTTTTGCAACTGTTTTTTTTTTGTTTGTTTGTTTTTAGCTCATCAGCTATTGTTAATGTTTGTGTATTTTATGTGTGGCCCAAGACAATTCTTCCAATGTGACCCAGGGAACCCAAAAGATTGGACACCCCTGGTTTAGATGAAGATCAGATGTGCAGTCATTCTCTTAAAGATGGTGAGGAACTAAGGTGCGGGTGAGGTTGTTGAGGGAAAGGGCGTGTCAGTAGGAATAAAAGCAGATCCAGGACCAAGTACTGAGGAGCCAACTTCGGGAGGAAGAGCCGGCAAATGACACTGAGAGGTGGGATGTCGGGAAGTAGGAGGAAACCAGGAGAGTCTGGCATCCTAGAAGCCAGAGAGGAGAGCATGGCACGGAGGGGGTGGCAGTGCTGTAGAAGGTGTTGCACCTGCATGCAGCTTCGTGGACTGAAAGGAGTGTGAGGCCTCCTAATGTGTCCCTCATCAGAACCTAAAATACATTCTCCCAAATCAAGTCTACTTAATAAAAATGTTTAAAGTTCCTTATCCCCAACATTTAGATTGTGTGAGTTTAACCTTTGCTCCATTTCAACCTAAATTACTTTTGGTGGCTATTTTGTCTCCCTTTGCAAAGCCAAGACCCTGAATAGAAAATAAGTTTGCATTTCAAAACACCCTTCAGCTGCTGGCCCCCAAACGCCATGAAGTGTTTGCAGTTCATCGTGTTTTTTCTGCTACTACCAGAAGAACTGCCAGGCAGCTCACTAAACGAGGACCGGATGTTGACCCGGAGTTGGCCCCAATCCACTGTGCATTTCAAAGCAGATTAGGAGACACTTTGAACAAGCCCTTGCTGCACATCAGGTGTCCTTCCCAATGCCTTAGGTGGCACTAGAAATGAGTTCCATGAATTGTTAATGCTGATCTGAAACAGGGCTTTCAATAATTCCTGCTCTAGTCTCTTCTCTAGCTGAAAATCATATTCCAAAAGAGGGCAGAAGGCAGTCTTCACAACCCCCAGAATTAACCCCTGACAAACTAGAGAGATGAGAAATTCAGAGGGAAAATACAGGTTTGTTTGGTTATTTTCTAGGTTGCCAATTTTCCATTCTGAGTGGGTGCATATAACACCCTCCCATACTCTTCTGATACTTCCCCCGCCCCCCGTTTTTGGCAGATGAGGATGATGTCTTATGAAGCATTTGGTGTGGCATCATTAACATTTTTAGTTGCTTTGGTCAAATAATAGCTTTGGTTGGATGGTGTAGAATTTTGTGTCCTGAAGCACTTTAAACACACACACAACTACAGCTTTCTAGTCTTTGGATTTTTAATTTAAATACTTGCTTTGTGTCCAATGACTTCCTATAAATTCTGCCCTCCTTGGCCCCCACAACCCCACTTCTTGCCAGGCACGCCCACCCAGCTTCTTTGGCGTGGTGTTTCTTCCCTCTGCAGCCCAGAGACCTTTGCTGTTAAGTGAATTCTCTCCAGGCACAGTGACACCTGGCAGTGGAAGAAGAAATATTTAGTTGCAGCTAGGGAATATTCCCCAGTGATATTTGCAATACTAAAGTTTCAGCCTTGTGTGAGAAACAGGAACAAAAGGACTGCTTCCAGAAAGAAATTTCCCTTTCCAGTTTGAAAAATTATAAACAAAGGGTACACAGTAAAGGGTTAGAAAAAGTTGGATAATAAGGCATTCTTAATATTATCAACAGGAATCCCAAGTCACGGGGTTTAAAAGAAACTTCAGGGGTCATTTAGTTCAATCCCTTGCCTCTAGGCAGGATGGAACCTGAATTATTTTAGACAGGTGGTTGTCTATATCTGATTTTAAATGGCCTCTGGGGAAAAAATTCCACAGCTTTTCTTGGTAGCCAGTTCCAGTCCAGAATAATAGTGATGGAAATGAGAATGGTTTACTCTGAGATGTCTGACCGCATTACTGTCAATTAATAAAGAACGTATGGGCAGGCCTGGACTGTTTCTCTAAGATTATTCCCCTTTTCTAACTCTCTCATTTTCATCTTTATTTTACAACCTTGACAGCCCAAAGTCTCTTTCTTCCTTGCTCCCAATCCAGTCCTCTTGCTGTCTTTTAAACTAGCTTCTTTTTGTTGGGGCCTTAGGGGAGAAGAGGCTAGCTGGCCAGTTTCTGTTCTGGGTTATCTTTCATGGACAAAGAAATTATTATTTCAGATCTATCTAAAGTTTATTATTTCCTATATACTCAATATGATTGATATTATTAGTGAAAATTACAATAAAAATTAAGACAACACTGCTCACGATCTTGCCACATCAGTGTTTCAAACATTTTATGTTCAGGGGCTTCTTTCTAGTAGTTAGCCATACGTATATGTAGGTTTTTAACATAATTTTTATTTCTTAATGTTCTGCTTTTTAAAATTTAACAAATGTTAAGCATTTGTCTTTTCCTCAGAATGATTTATAAATCAGTGCATACAAGTCCAGTTTTGGTTTTCTCATAACTTACATAACCATTCTTGTTGGGCATTTAAATAATTTACAATTTTTATAAACAAAATAAAAAAAATTGGTGTCAGAGCAAATAGAACTGTTTGGTAACCCCAGAAGTTGACAGCTGAACAGAAAGACACAAAACATAGAGAGGCCTCTGGAGTTGAACTGATGCTCAGATTCCAAGCCCTGCTGAAGGCAAAGCTCGGATCTTTCCCTCAAAGCATCGAGCTGAATCTCACTGAATGAGCTGCCAACAAGGCCCGAACTTAGCTCAACTGTAGATTATATTGACTCATGCCTGCCCACCCCTACACACTAGCAACCTGACAGAGCAAGGGGCATACTCTTTTGGTTGGTAAATATTACTAACTTCAGTTTCTATTGCTCGTTTGCGTACAATGTCTGGCATGCAGTAAAAAATAGCAAGTCATAAGACAAAGTAGGAAAAGTAAACTAGAGGAAAAAAAAGAGTAAAAAAAATTGACCCACATATGGCACAGAGATTGGAATTAACAGACATGAATTTTAAAACAGCTATTATAAAAATGTTAAAAAATCGAATGGAAAAGATGGATAATGTGTGTAAGCAAATGTAGAATTTCAGCAGAAAAGAAGGAAAATGTTAAAAAGAACCAATGCAAGTGCTAGAATTGAAAAATGTAAGTCAAAATTGATTTTAATAATTGAGTTGATAGACCTCATGGCAGGAAATGATCAGAGAACATGGAGACAGGATAATAGAGATTATATAAGCTGAAAACAAAGAGGAAATAAGAATGAAAAATCAAAAAGAACATGTAAGACTTTAGAGAGAATATCAAACAATCTAATATAAGTATAGTAGGAATCCTAGAAAGGGGGAGGAGAGAGATAACGGAGCAGAAGAAATATTTGATGAGCTAATGGCCACAAATTTCCCCAATTAGATAAAAAACAACTTATAGGTCTAAGAGTCTCAATGGACCTCAAGCAGGATAAATTCAAAATAAATCAATGGCAAACATAGTCGGTTTCTGAAAAACAAAGTTAAAGAGAAAATAGCAAAATTAGACTGAAGAAAAAGATACTTACAGAATAATGGCAGATTTCTCACCAGAAATACGTATAAGTGTATATAGCTCTATACACACATATATTCTTTAAAAGATTATTGGCTATTTAAAACAGAATAAAAATGTATTGTGGGATGATAATGTACGTAGAACTTATATGATGATAAGAGCACAAAGTCTAGGAAAGGGGCTGAGTACAATTAGACTATTCATAAATTTCCTGACTTATTCATAAGATAGTTTAACATTATTTTACTGTGGCGGTTAAAGAAAATTCCTGTTTTTATTCCCAACTCACATATGTATATGAGCCCTCATATTGGACACTCCCATGCTGACCAAAATCTCTGGGTTTTTGCAGGCAGGGTCATGCCTCTAGGGCTAGAAGAAAAGTCTGAATGCAGATAGGTGCTTTACAGCAGAGCTTCCTGTTGCTCAGCAATCCTGGAATGGGTCATGTGGACACAGCCCTCCGAGCCGCCAGGAGGGGTCTGTCCCCACAGCAGTGAAGAACCTACCATTTTCCTCACTAACCATGATTTATTGGTGTGCTATGATGTAGGAAAGGTGGGAAAGCCCTGTTTTGTCTTTGTTTCCTCGGCCCTCTCTGATTCCCTCGCACGGATGCTCTGTTCTGTTTGCCAGGCTACCTAATGTTTTGAGTGAAGCATTCTATCCAATGGGGTCCTTATAGTCTGTGGGGGCCAGCAGGGCCCTGATAACCGGAGGCCATTGAGGCAGTCTTGTGCGGTGGTTTTCAAACTTTTTGCACTTGAAGACAGGTGAAAATAAGAAAATTATTTTGAGGACTGCTAAGGCAGAAATAAAAATCTTAGAATATAACAAATTTTTTTACAATAGAAATTTTTAGAGAGCAAAATTTAATTGTTTTTTTCCTTCCATTACGTAGGGTTTAAAATTTTACAACACACATTTTACAACACAATGACACAAGAAATAACTTACTTTATATTGACAGGCAAATTAACAATGTACTGCCATAAAAAGAATGACCCTGCTTCCTTCATAGCTCCTTGGCTGACTGTATAGATCCAAGGCTGCCTCAATAGTGTTATAATATAAGAAAGCTGCAATGCTTCTTGAGGGTGCGATTCAGTCATGCTCAACCATGGCTATGACATATACTGTCGCATGATGTCTTCTGCGCATGCTTGTAGTACGGGACAGTGCTATCTCGCTCCACTAGCTGCTACATGATCCAGGCGTGTGAGACAGCGGTAAGGTCAGCAGACATCATGATGATTAACTATTTCATGGACCCGCAGGAGATTTCTGGCCGACTGGAGTTGGTCCGCGGACCAGCGGTTGAAAACCACTGCTCTGGATGGCCTGATGATGGCTACAGAGCTTTACCCTAGGCCATCCTGGAAATGGCTGTGCAGGGCTGAGGGCCCCACTTGAAAGTATGAGTCCCAGTCCAGCCTTCAGTGGGGCCACCTGGGAGATAGTGGTATAAGCTTCCTTGTAGATAAAACTCAATTTTTAAATGTAAGGAGAAAGAGTTTGGCATAACTTATTGCCCTAGATAAACAAACAAACAAACAAACAAACAAACAAAAAGGTAAAATTTCTGAGCTCAGGAATATTAAGAGAGATGAAGCATTGGAGTTCTTTTTGAAGGAGGCCAACCTTGAGACCAAAATATCAAAAATGCTGAGCCTGGAGGCAAAAACAAAAAACAAACAAACAGAAAAAAAAACTTTAAAGATTCTTGAGGTTAAAACATACTTGTCAGTATAAGAGTGAGGGAAGAGAAATCTAAATGTCCAGGTTGAGAGCTGGTGAGGGCTCGTCGCAAGGACACTCAGTCACTAGACGATGAATCAGAAGCAATTGAATCCCGGGGACTGAAGCCACAGCAGCCTTTAAGTTATATTAGGGAGGGAGGAACTAATGACAGCATTGAAGAAAGGTATGCATGAACATGCCTATTAGGAAAGCAGAAAACTACTTTCATAAGACACTGAGGATAGAAGGAGTGAAAAACTCAGTGAACTCAATGAATGACAACAATAAAAATAGTTGAAGACTCTAAAGCAGCAGTTCTCAAAGGTTTTGGTGTCAGGACCCCTTTACATTCTTAAAAATTATTGAGGACCCCAAAGGGCTTTTGTTAATGTGAGTTATATGTATTGATATATACTTCATCAGAAATTAAAATAGGAACCTTTTAAGAATCGTATTTATTCATTATTGTATTCATCATAACAATTAATTATACAATTATTTATTTATTATTATAAACCCCTATGTCAGTCCCCAGAAGGTTAAAGCCAAGCCCATTGCAAAGGGTTAAAGCCAGGCCTGCCGCCCAGGCTTGACCTTGGTATAATCAGTCCATGTCTGGGGTTGAGGAATTCCTGGGACTGACAGTCACTGCGCATGTACCGCCTTATGTAACCATGACAACCCAAACAACGGCTACTGGGCAGGTGCGGCAAGATGCCACTTCTGTGTGAATACGTATACATAGTCCCAGCTGCGCAATAAAGTGGCTTGCTTGCTGGTGTGTTTATGGTCCCCCATGTTGGCTCCGCGTGTGTTTTTTCAACTAGGTGTAGCACCGCCGATTCCTGCCCTGCCTGGAGACCTTGGCAATGACATTTGGTCGGCAGGATGAGGTGAGTACTACCCCCAGTGCCTCCGAGAGACCCCGGGTGGAAGAAATGTGGCCTCCCACCTCCCTATGGCACCCAGTGGCCACGTATCTGGCCACATGGACAGTCCC
>PVJL010012897.1:0-34857 GCA_004026885.1 Lyroderma lyra | reverse complement strand
TACTATTTTGGTTACATGTTTTTACATGTATCATAATTTGAAGGTACATAGTTCTAGTTTTATATTTTTAATTAACAATACAATTAAAAATATTCTTTTAGAGACCGTATCAAAATTACAACTGAACTACAGAACCATCATTGAGAATTGCTTGGAGACTAGTTGAATAGAATGCCTATAATTAAGAATATAAAGAAGCCATGTGGACAGTGGTAGGGACAGGCAGGCCCCAAAACCACAGTGTGGTGTTTAAGAAATGGGAGGGATATTTTAGCTGTGGAGGTCTCCCCTAAGGAATGAAGGGCCCCAGTCTCACACTAGACTACCCAGCTCAGGGTTTCAGAACTTGGAAAAGAAGACCCCATAACTTCTGGCTGCAAAAACCAGCAGGGATTGTGGCTGAGTGAGACAAGGGCTGCTGCAGGCCCAGGCACTCCTCTTAATAGGCCTGTGCACAGACTCACTGACAGACTCACTCACTCTGAGCTCCAGTGCCAGGGCAGTAGCTTGAAAAGCACCAGGGCATATAGGGAGAAAATGAACTGTCTGGCTTCGGGGGTGAGAGCTGGAGGGACAGCTTTCTCCCAGATAGCAGTACTGACAGGCACCATGGTTTCTTCATTGAGCCCTCCTCCCACACAGCCTGCAGACACAGGCGCACACCAAATCTGAGTCTCTAATCAATCTGGCTAACAAGTTCACTCACCCAGGTGAACCTTAGATGATGCTCCTCCCAACTTACAGGCCCCACCCAAACCACATCCAGCTGCTGTTTCATACAAATGACCTGTTTCAGTTTATGCTGCAGACTTCTCTAAAATCTCTCAAAGGTTCACAAACCCCAAAACAAGTAATGGCGACCTCTTGCTAAGCTGCTCCAAGGCCTGCACTCTTGAAATCTGGCTTCAGTTGACAGCTTAGGGTCTCCCAGGCATCTGCAAGGCCAACACAAGTGATAACCATCTACGGATTACTCTGTAACTCATGTCAGGTGGTCTCAACCTGGGCACAGGCAGTGTCTGACTTTAGCCTGCACCTAAGACCCTCCCAAGATGGCCCAGAACCAACACACACAATAGCCAGCATCAGCCCACATAACCTCCACCCACAACACACCCAAAGAGCAGATTTGGCATGCACCAGAGTCCCACTAAAGCAGCAGTGTCCAAACTTTTGGCTTCCCTGGGCCACATTAGAAGAACTATCTTGGGTCACCAAAAAAAATACATGAACACTAATGAGAGCTGATGAGCTAAAAAAAAAAAATTGCGAAAAAAATCTCAATGTTTTAAGAAGTCGTGTTGGGCAGCATTCAAAGTCATCTTGGGCTGCAGTTTAGACATGCCCACACTTAAAGAAATCCTACTTTTAGAAGGATGCTCAATGAACTTATGGGAAGAGTAGATGAACGCAATGAGAATTTCAGCAAAGATACAGAAAACATAGAAATGGAGATAGAAAACATAAAAGTGAACCAGTCAAAAATGAACAATAACTGAAATACATTGGAGGGAATCAACAGATTAGATGAAGCAGAAGATTAATCAGCAATTTGGAAGATAAAGTAGCAGAAAACACCAGCATAACAAAAAAATACAAAAAAAAATAAGATAATAGTTTAAGGGGCCTCTTGGACATCAAGTGTACCAACATCTGCATTATAGGGGTACCAGAAAGAGAAGAGAGCAAGGAATTGAAAAGCTGTTTGAAGAAATAATGACAGAAAACATCCCTAGCCTGGCAAAGAAAACAGACACACAAGACCAGGAAGAACAGAGTTCCAAACAAGATAAATCCAACGCGGCCGACACCAAGACACATCATAATTAAAATATCAGAGGTTAAAGACAAAGAGAACCTTAAAAGCACAAGGGGAAAAGCTGTTAGTTACATACAAGGGAGCTCCCGTAAAACTGCCAGCTGATTTCTCAACAGAAATTTTGCAGGCCAGAAGAGATTGGCATGAAAAACTCAAAGTAATGCAAAGTAAGGAACTACAACTAAGATTACTGTACCCAGCAAAGCTATCACTTAGAATGAAGGACAGATGAAGAGCTTCCCAGGCAAAAAAACGCTAAAGGAGTTCATCACCACCAACCAGTATTACAAGAAGTATTAGAGAATAATAAAATGTCAACAACTACACATCTAACAATTACTTTAATTGTAATTGGATTAAATGTTCCAATCAAAAGACATGGGACAGCTAATAGGTAAGAAAACAAGACCCTTACATATGTTGCCTATAAGAGACTCCAGATCGAAAGACACATAGAATAAATGTGAAGAGATAAAAAAGAGATATTTCATGAAAATGAAAATTTGTAAAAAATGTGGGGCAGCAATACTTATACCAGATAACATGAACTTTAAAACAAAGTCTATAACATGACACAAAGAAGGACCCAGCAATTCCACTTCTAGGTATTTATCTGAAGAAACTCAAAACATTAATTCAAAAGACATATACGTTCCTATGTTCACAGCAGCATTATTTACAATACCCAATATGTGGAAGCAACCTAAATGTCCATTGGTAGACAAATGGGTAAATAAGTGTGGTACACGTACTTGTGTACAATGGAGTATTACTCAGTCATAAAAAGTGAAATCTTGCCATTTGTAACAACGTGGATGGACCTAGAGGGTATTTATTATGCTAAGTGAAATAAGTCAGAGAAAGATAAATACCATATGATTTCACTTATACATGGAAGCTGAAAAACAAAATAGATTAACAAAACAGTTACAAATTCATAGATATAGAGAACACTGTGATAGTTGCCAGATGGGAGGGGGTTAGGGCAGTGGGTGAAAAAAGGGAAGGTGTTAAGACATGCAAAGTTCCAGTTATAAAAACAGTCATGGGGATTTAAAGTACAGCATAGAGAAATACTCAATAATATTGTAATAACTATGTATAATATCAGATGGGTACTTGACTTCTCAAGGTGATCACTTCTTAAGTTATATAAATATCTAATCACTATGCTGTGAACTTGAAACTAATATATTGTATGTAACTATAATTGGAAAATATAAACATTATTAAAAATAACTAAAGCAAATGGGTCAAAATATAAAAAATATGTGTGTGTATGTGTGTATATATGTGTGTGTGTGTGTGTGTGTGTGTGTGTGTGTGTGTGTGGTGTGTGTATACACACACCACACGCACACACACATACACACATATACACATTTCTTTGCAAAAGTTCCAAATACTTACCAAATTCAAAAGAGGCATACCACCAAGAAAATATTAAGCATCACTTGGTCTAGGCAAGAAATATATCATCTTTTACTGATCAAATAAATTTTAATTATCTGCTTACTTGGCAAATGCAAAATATAGGAGGTATCATCTATAGTTGGAGGAGAATTGCAAATTGTCATCAATTACTTACTGCTTTTATTTTCTGTGTAAAGGTCCAGCCTCCTAAACTATGAAGTAATTGCCTCCCTCTATGACTTAGGTGTTTCACTTCATTAGGGTAACTCCCCCAGAAGAATGAACCTCAAACTTGGTCAGCAACATAATTCTTGTGTCATAGTACCATCTTCATTTAAGTGTACAATCTGACCACATGATTCTGTCACAAAGCACAGTAGCTCATGCTGGTCCAATGTTAAAGATCCAGTAGTTACTAAGAGACACTTGTTAATTGATTAAATAATGATTTCTAATCCAAAGTTGGAACTTTAACTCTACATTTAATACATAGAATGATAGATTTTTTAATAGGTAAGAGAGTTTTTTTTCCTGTTGCTTTGTTTTGCTTAGCTTTTGCTTTTATTTCTTGTTTAGCAATTTGACTTTAGATGCAAACAGTATACCTTCCTTGCATTAACAGATTATCCCTTAATTTTCCTTGACACACACATTACAAAAGAGGTTCAGACTTATATGAATATATATAAACTCTCCAAAAATTGCTATTAGTTTGTAGCATATTCTTCTTTATGAAAGAAAACTGATTTATTTATGGTTATTTAGCATAAATAATAAGATAATCTGTTACATATGACTCCCTTTCCATTTTTAAGCAGTTACATATCCATTGTTAAATGCCATTCCAGAGAAAATAATTTCAAATACAGGAGAAGACAAAGTCTAGATTTTAGCACCAATCATGAGCCAAGCTTATGCAGGGGGTACACATTTGGAGAGGAGAGTTGTGATATAGCCTTACATGTAACCCTTATTGCTGTAAGATGTTTAGAGGGCCATTATTTTCACAGTTTATCGTAATGAGTAGCTTTGCCTTGTTTGCTTTATAGGGAACATTTTATCCACCCCATAAAAAAAAAAATCTTATTTCCCTCCCCTCCTCTTTAAGCAAGGGTTGATGATTACACATTCAATTTTAATGAGTGTAAGAATATCCTAGTTCACTGAGATTAGAAGCTTTCATTTGCAAGATCTCATTCTAGCTTCAGGAAAACTTTTCTAACACTCTCCAGCATCATATATTACTACTGCTTTGACTTTCATTAGCCAAATAACTCCATTAATTACCAGCAACCAGACTTCACTTCCTTGCGATGTTTTGTGCACCTGGTTTGCAGACGGAATGTAGTAACAGAAGCCGACAGAGCACACCAGACTGCAGTACAGGCCAGAATGTTGGCTACTCTAACTAATTTTATGTGTCTGTGGAAAACATAGCTTTGGATTTCAACCAGCTGAAGTTGCTGTTTGCTGTTCCTCTGTTCAACCCCAATGTTGTTCTGCAAAGTCAGAACAAGAAAAGTGAATTTTCAAGATGTTGATCAATTCATCATTTAGTCACAGCTTTATTCAAGTTCATGTGTTGAAACAGAAACCACGCAGATCAAAGCCTCCCAATGATTTGGAGCTTTGTCATTGATTTTGCATATTAACAGCATGATATTTTTTAGTAATTATTTCACAATAAAGGCTCAGAGCTCCTTTGGAAAAACAAACAAAAAAGTCTTCATATTCTGCATTCTTAGTTATCATTTACATCTGTATTAGTTCAAGAAATTGAAATATCTCCTTAAAGTAAAACTTAGAATATCTTCTCTGCATAAGGCATGAGCTGCACGTCTGTACATGCCCAATAAATACTGGGGTAAAGAACAATGGTCATTTTTATTGTGAAATCAGACCCTCTTAACTCTTATTTCTCTGACATTAATATGTTTTGCCATATTCAGTGGAGGTTTTCTGGTAAGAAACTACCCAGCCATAGGAGCCTGTCTTTGGGTCTTGCCTCCTCACGATCTCTCTCATAAACCCTGTATGGAAATTTGTTAATGGTGTTCTAGTGAACTATTCCAACACAGGGCTTATCACATGCAAGAAGCGAGCTCTCAATGAGAGTTTAGGAAGAGTATATTCACCACTTTCACTGGGGGGTGAGTGGGCGGGGAGGGGTAATACTGGGCTAATGATACAGATGAGGCCTAGAGCACAGCATAATTCTGCAAAGATCTCTCCAGCTAGCTGAGTTAAAATTGATAACTACAGACCCCTTTCAGGTACATTAAAGAAATCCTTACAATAACTTCAGCATTACAAAATAAAATTCAAAAAGATCTAGGAATTCTTAGAGGAGCTTTATATGCTGTCTCTGGATCCCGTAGACCTCAATTGAGGAGAGGTCTAGCATCACAGAAACCATCCCAAGATTACCCTCAGGGCCACTATGTGGCACCCCAGGGAACTACCAGAATTTTCCTATAACAGTAACAACACACTATGTGACTGAAATTTATTTCAAGTTTATTTTATTTCTCATAATGTCATCAAGAAATGTGGATGAGGACACTTGGGGTGACTGATATTATGGGAGGGCCATCGGGGAAAGAGAAATCTGATAGAGATACTTAAAGCTAAAGAAAACTAAAAAAATGTTTTTCTTTCTTGTAAATATGGCTACTTCATTTCAAAAAATAAGTAGTTTGGCTCAAAAAAATATTTAATACTCATATTTTCTACCTATAATAAAAACAGCTATAGAGGTAGAAAAGTCACTTAACTATACAACAAAATGAAATCATAGCATTTCCTCTAATATTGATTTCACCAGTGAAGAAATAATTGGAATTTTTCTTCTGGAGAACAGACTTTGATAGAAATGTCAAGAGATTTTTGTTAACTTTATCTTTTAATCTTAGTCTCTGTGGCAATTATTCCCAGACCTTATTGTGGTTTCCTGCACAAAATTATACCCTTAAGCATAGCAGTCTTACATTTACTCCAGACACAGGACAATAAAAAGTCAACAGCAGAAGAAAGTATGTTTTAGATGTTAACTTTACACAGAACCGAAAAATATTGCCAAGTAGCACTTAATTATGTTACTATAATATCTCTAACAGATTTCAAAAATTGCCAAACCTGAATTTCTAGTTATTCAGAGATAAAATAGTTCTATTATTATTTAAGTACTTCAAATAATTAACTCTGTATGATTTAAAATTTCCCTACTCAATTTTGTAGCATGATCATTTTGTATTTTTAACTTAAATTATCTTTAAATATGAAATGACAAAAATATGATTTTAATTTGAGATACATAAAAATATAAATAAAGTACACACGAGTAATTCTACTTTTTTTAGCAGGCTGATTTGGGACTTGTATTGTTTAGTATCATTTGGCTCAGAGATCTCCTCACTGATGGCAGAATATCTACGCATTATATTGCTATATAACAGGTTACTCTAAACTGTGGCTGCTTTAAACAACATACATTTGTCTTCTTACAATTTCTGTGGGTCAGAAATTCATGGTGGCTTCATTAAGTGCTTCTGGCTCAGCTCCTCTCATGAGGCAAGATGTCAGCCGAGGCTGCAGTTATTTGAGTGTGTGGCTGGGGCTGGAGGCTCGGCTGCCAGGTTCGCTCACTCTCGTGCTTATCAGCAAGAGGATTCAGTTCCTCACTGGTTGTTGGCAGGAAGTGTCAGCTGCCTTGTCACGTGGACTTTTCCATTGGGCTTCTTGAGTGTCCTTATGACATGGCAGCTGGCTTTCTCAAAAGCAAGTAATATAAGAAACCAAAAGGAAACAACACTGCCTTTTATTACATAGCTTCAGAAGTCACATTTCATCACTTCCCCAATATTCTATAGGCTATACATATTATTTCTAGTCAGTATGGGATGGGACTTTACCATGTTGTTAATACCAGGAATTGAGATAACCTACAACAATCCAGTCCAACAGAGAACAGAAAAACAAGAGAAAGAATCCCCATACACATGAAGGATGGACTGTATGGTTGGATAGTAAACATTTCAGAGCATGACTAGTTGGTATATTTTCAGTATTAAAATATTTGAAGCCTAGATGCACATGACAAAAACTATGTATAATTCTAGGATATCCACCTGCCTTTTATTCATTTATTTTAATTTCACTTCAAATCTTTCAATAATTGATCTTTATGATTACTTAGATTCCCTCTCTCTAAACACTAAGACACAAAATAATAAGGATAAAAAGGACCTCATGAAATTGTACAAACAGAAATTAAATTCAAATGATATAAATAATAAGTTGTTACCATTTGAATTGTAAGTGGACACGACTGGTTGCTGTCAGTCTGTGGTTATGTCACTAAAAAGATTTATATACCATAACCTGAGTTGTACATATGAACATGAAACCTCTGCTAACAACGCCATGTGTGTACCTTACATGTAATAGAGACCTAGGTAGGTATAAACAAAAATCATTTTTGCAATTTCTCAAAGTCCTATTAAATGATTAACTCATTGGTCCTACTTCTTTTCTAAGAAATCTTTAAAGGAAATATCATGGAGCCTGAATTGGTTTTATTTCCTCAGGGCTAACTTTCTAGTTGCACACTAGGACATTATACCTCCAGAATGACAATGTCCTTTGATGGTATTACACAGTGTCCCTCACCATTCAGGAAATGAGAGTGAGAAATGTGTGAACAGTGAGGTCTATTACTTTATTAGCCTAAAGTCTTCCCTTAGTGACAGATGAGGAAATACACAACTCTAAATTAAAGATAAGCATTAGATTGAAGAGAAACAGTGAATGTAAGTGCAAAAAACAGTAGAATGAAGGAATGAACTGAAGGCTGGGAGAGACAACAGCAAGGGTAAGCTGTCGTCACAGGGCATGATGAAAGTACTGTACAAGTTCAGGTAGGGAAAATGCAAAAAATAATTTAAAAAAAGCAAGTCAAAGGGTAGGAGAAGAGGCAAAAAGAGCTTTATTTGAATTTGTATCCTGCACAGCAGGTACTGAGAAATATACATGCAGAACACATGCAGAAAAATACTCTCAACCACACACAGACATCACAGAAAAGGCAGAAGAGAGTCTTGAGGTTACAGCTGGCTCAGAGTCTGAAGGGAGGAGAGGAGTTGAAGATAAATCAAGGCTTGAACTTAGGGAGTGCAAAGACTCATTCAGAAGAACATCTCATAGGAGTATGATGAGGGCAGAGGTAGGAGGAGATTCACAGGTAGGGATGGAGAGGGGAGTAAATAGTGACCAAAGTCAGGAAGTTCCAAATAGCATCAGGTGTCACAAATTTAGCATAGGAGATTGAAGAACAGAGTCCAAGCAAGTTATAAAGATTATAATCTAGATTTTATTTTCCTAGACATAAATGACAGAGCTCCACCACCAAACCAACCTAATGGTGCAGGGCAATTTATCACAGGAAAATGACTCATTGATCAAGAAGCCATGAATCAAACATTAATTATCCATGGCAAGAGAGAACACAGGGCTCATGATGCCAAGGTGGCTTTACTGAGATTTTTAATTTGCAAAGTTCTAAATACGGAGTCACGTTTATATGTACAGCACATTACCAGGTACTCTCCAGACTAATCGAGCTGTCATTTTTATTGTATTTTCTTCCCTGTGACTTAATTATGGAAAAAAGTAGTGCTACCTTTGGGCCTTTTCAGTAGGAGGCCAAACAAATGTTAGTGGGGGTAACCATGTAGCAATCAAGGATGTGGCTCAAAATATAGAGGTGGAATAAATTGAAGAGTCAAGTAGATCTACAAATATGTGGTTTTATTGACCACATTTGAGTATCAGTTTATATAAACAGTGCAGTTTCAATTCTTTGAAGTACTTCCACATATTTTCCATATTCCCTTTCATATCCTTACAACAGTCGTGGAATAAGTTGGGTAGATGTATCTGTTCCTTTCATTGGAGAAAGAGACTCACAGAGGAAAAATTATTAGTATAAACTGGTTAAGTGACAGAGCCATAGCATACAGGAGTCCTGAATGCACGCTGCTGTTTGCCATAGACGAGTACTTCTGGAACTTTACTATAAATCACTGGGAATCTTGTTGTACTATAGATTCCGACATAATAGGTCAAAGGTGGGGCCTGAGATTCTGCATTTCTACACTTGATCTTAGCCAAAAGGCCGAGAAGCGATTAGATTCTGCATTTCTAACAAGTTCCTAGGTGACATCAATGCTGCTGCTCTGTAATGCTAAACCAGAATGCATGTAATTCAATAATCTCTTAATTGAATGTACATCCATTTTCTAAACATAAATTCAAGAGCCTTAGCCCAGAGAACTCAGTAGGTCTGAAACAGGACCTAACATTAGCATTTTTAAAGAAAGTCTCATGAGTGATTTTGATTCATAACCAAGGCTGAGAACTTTCGTACACTTAAGAAGTCACAGCACCTATAATATACATATTAAAACTTTAAGTGAAAGTCTTTTCATTGCAATTATACTGACTCTAGTTGCATCCTAACTCATAAGAGAACTATTGCATACATTTCTAGAATACTGACCTTTATTTCTTTCATATTTCTAGCCCTTATCTCATGATCTTAAGATTTTTATTTCTCTAGTTCCCAAAGTACAAAATATCATGGCACTCTATAATGTCACAAGATGTCAGTTTCACTCATTTTTGTTTAAAATAACATCACTTACAAATTTCAATCCCTGTTTTCTTTGATCTTTTAAGATGTCTATACTTCTTGGAGAATTTATTGTTAGGTGTGATTTTCATTATAAGGCGCATTTTAGAAGTCCACACAGAGATAAGGAGGAAGTGTTCAAGAAATAAAAATCATTTTAAGAATTACATTTTGACTTACTGGGGTGACATCTGTTAGCAAGGATTACATAGGTTTCAGGCATACAATTCTACAGTGCATTGTCACCCCAATAAGTCTAACAATAAAAATGAATTTAAAAAAAAAAAAAAGGAATTACATTTTGAAAGGGAAAAATACTAGCATCTGAATGACAATTAAAAAGATGGCAATCTTACCGCCACAGTTAAACTTTCCAAGTAAACACATGGCAAAGACAGGTTGAGATAAGAGCGAGCAGTGATAGACGGCGTTAGGGATGATGTGTGCTTGTGGTCTTTGAGAGTTTACTGATCCAGCAAGTTATCTTCCAGATTTTCTTCTCATTGATCTGAGGAACAGGTTAAGAGCATTCTAAGAATATAAATAGTTTTCCTTTCTTTGTGAGGATGGACTTGGTTTTCAAATTGTAGCCCATGTTTACTCTTTAAATAAAAGCAAACAAAGGTGGTGGCCATAGACTGTAGGATTCTGGAAGAACAGACCAGGGACTGTGAATTCTCTTCACCCCCAACAGCCTCTCATTCACAATCTCAATTTCTTTATGCTACTGCCTTGGGCCCTGAGGGCATAATATTTCCAGAGCAGAGATGCGCTCTCAGTTTACAGTGTTCTTAATGTCACAGTAATTTTTTCACAGTACACCCTAAGCTAAAAGAATTACTGAATAGTTCTATTTATTAAGTATTAAATGGTTAGGTCCTAACAAATTGTAAGTACTTATATCCTAACAATGCAGTGCCTGCTACCTTAATTTCCTAATTTGAGATGATTTTCACATTGTCCTTGCTATTTTTTTCCCCACAGAAAATCCAGCTTCACAAAGACATGACATGAACAAATGGAACCTAGCAATCTAATGTTGAAACTGTTAGTTCATATAGATCCAAAAAAAAGGTTACTGTATTTCCCTTAAAAGTTTAAGTATTCAGTTATATCCTTATATCTTAACAAACAATTTGGGAATAAGTGGCTCTAGTACCCAAATTTAAAGCCTAAGACTTAGAATTCTGGTCCTGGCTACTGAGCCCTAAGCCATGTTTTATGGGACAAGTCCCCTAACTGCTCCTAGCCTCACTTTCTTTATTTTAAAGCAAAAGCAATAATTCTCAGCATTCTGAGAAGGAACAAAACCCAAAGGACTTCCTAGGTACAAATTCTGAAGATGTAGAATGTTCTCTTAAAATTGGTTTAGTATAGTGAATTTTAAACATTTAAAATCCTTTGTTTTTTTCCAAATAAAATATCCCTAAAAAGCAAAACACAGTATGAGATTAAACACACAGATACATCATTGAGAAAAGGTATACTGGCTATTTTCCTCAGATTCATGCCCCGTTAGGCTCTACTCTATTTTCCAAGGGGAGTAGATTCCCACCATGTCTTCCAGACTTTCTCGGACATTGGCTTCCCACAGGGCTTGCTTGTCTGGTAGGCTATCAGAGGGAGGATCCCGGGTCTTCCCTGGACTCTGCCTCCCAGAAGCATGTTAAGTATTCCTGTTTTTAGTGGCCCATCAAAGGTCCCTTCCTACAAAGTTCCCATGCCCATCACGTGGCCTCCTCCTTCTCCAGCCCCGTAAGTAATGGTGATTCCTGCAGTTGCTTATCTTGGTGTTGCTCAACTTCCAGGAGTTGCTGTTTCAAGCTCCTCCAACCTGTAGTTAATTTTCTATATTAAATTTCCTTCATCCAACGTTTTCTTGCTGTTGGTCTTCTTTTCATGACTGGACTCTTGACTGATGATAAGCTGTGAATGGCCCAGAGTCCTGCCCTCTAGGCCACAGGTTTCATGACATGGTCTTCCTTAGGCACATCTGAAGAAAATCTTAAGGCTCCTTCCTCCTTCTGACACGAAATAGCTATACGATTTTGGGCAAGCCACAGAACATTTCTAAGCCTGACTTTCCTCACTCCGTAATGATCACTTTTACCTTGACCTCTCATGACAAATGACAAATATTTTGGGATGATTTAAAGTGTCAAACTTCTCAAGACTTTGTGGATTTGGATCAAGGGTCTATATTAGAAAATCAAAATAAAGGTGTTGATTTCCCAGGAAAGCAAAAAATGTACTTTCTTTTCTTCCTATAACATAGACCTAGCTTTGAAGATAGATTACGAACTATTCCTCTAGGCAGTAAGACTAAATGAGGACTAATGGATTTCTATCAATTGAAGCAAAGTTATAACAACTCTTGGTTACAGCTACTGATTCATGTTTCTATTCTCATTTTGGTGTCTATAACTAACAATCCAAACTGGTATTATGCTCATTCCATCTTGTGTTGTGGTTTCAGCACTTCCACAGTGGTTTTAGGCACTCCTAATCCAAAGTTTGGGAACATGTATTCAGAGATAATTACCTTTGGTTGCAAGGAGGATGCATACATATGATAGAAGGTGGAATTAGACAATTATGGTTTAAAATTGCTGTTCCAAATAGAAAAGTTCAAATGTACATGTCTGTAAATAACTGTGTTCGAGTCTGTATTGTAGGGTTTGTTTTTATTCTCTCTCTCTCTCTCTACACACACACACACACACACTCAATTTCACTTTCTGAGCTGCTATAACATCAACTCTGTCTTGGGGAAAGAAGACATTTGGGTCAATGTCACTGTCACACATAGTGTGATCCATGACTAAGAGTCCTGACTAAATAAACTATAGCAATATTGGCATTGTGATTACCTCTTTACTTATCCTGTCCTATAGGCCATTACAAATGTGAGAGGGAACAGTATTAAGTCTTTTTCTTCATGAATTTTCAGTGCCAGGACGGTTGCCTGGCATATAGATTTTCAAAACATGAATAAATTAATGGACAAATGCAAAGTGGATTAAGACCAGCTGATGCCCTTAGCACAGTTCAACAATGGCTCCCCTCAGCCCTTTTATTACTGAAATAATGAGCTGAAGAACCATTTACACAAATCAGCTGGTGAGTTAAATACTAGACAGATATAGCAGCTATGCTTATATCACATATATGGGAAATTCTTAAGCCATGAGATGAAAACAAATGTGATATCTGACAACAGCATCCAATCAAACTTTTGAACTTTAGACACTCTCACCATAACAAAAAAACAGTTTCATAATACAGATTAAAGTAAAGTAAAAGTGCAGACAAAGACAATACAAAAATAAGTGGACTAAAGTCAAGGAAAGTAGTGCAAGAGTTGAGTGCATGAGAGCTGGGATGAGGGGAAACTCCGTAGTGCTCCCCTTTGCTTGGTGAACCTGTTTATTTTGTTTAATGGTTAATCCAAGGTTAAATGAATGGCAGAAAATGCAAAGCTGACTAATACTAAAGGAAGTCTCCCTTACCTGTTCCCAGCTCAATTTTCCTAAATAGTGCTCCCTAGCTGTCTAGTCAACCATTCCTGTTGCTTAATGTGCACAGCACTTTGTGAAAAGCATAATAAACCTAGAATATAAAGGGAAAAAACCCCAGCAGTTTTCTTACCTTGTAAATAGTTATTATGTACTTTCGTGGCCAATGCACAGATACATAAAAACATTCTAGGTCTCAATGTCATTATTATATCAACAGTAAAATATAAGTCTTTCCCCAGTTGGCCAAATCAATCCCACATAAAAAGAAAAAGGGTGGAGGCATCTCACTCACTGATTTCAATCTATAGGTAAAGCGTCAATAATCAAGGCATTGGGTATTGGCAGGAAAATAGGCAAACAGACCAATGGAACAGAATAGAAAATCCAGAAATAAACCCACAAATATATGGACAGATAATTTTTGACAAAGGAGTGAAAAATATACAATGGGGGAAAGGAAGCCTTTTCAGTAGATGATGCTGGGAAAATTGGAAATCCACACACAAAGGAATAAATCTGAACTGCGAACTCTCACCATATACCAAAATTAACTCAAAATGGATTAAAGACCTCCACATAAGACCTAAAGCAATAAACTGTATACAAGAAAACTTATGGTACTAAACTTACTGGTACTAAACTTATAGACCTTGGGTTTAGGGAGGACTTTATGAACCTGTCCTCAAAGGCAAGGGAAGTAAAAGCAAAAATAAATGAATGGGACTATATCAAACTAAAAAGCTTCTGCACAGCAAAAGAAACCATCGACAAAGCCAAGAGACAACCACCCAAATAGAAGAAAATATTTTTAAACAATGCCTCTGCTAAGGGGCTAATATCCAAAATAAATAAAGAACTTGTACAACTCAACAACAACAACAAAAACACCAAACAATCTAATTAAAAAATGGGCAGAGGACCTGAACAGACACTCCTGCCAGGAAGACATACAAATGGCCAGCAGACATATGAAAAAATGCTCATCCTCATTAGCTCTCAGGGAAATGCAAATCAAAACCACAATGAGATACCACCTCACACCTGTGAGAATGGCTATTATCAACAAGACAAGGAATAACAAGTGCTGGAGAGGATGTGGAGAAAAAGGAACTCTGGTACACTGCTGGTGGGCATGCAAACTGGTACAACCACTGTGGAAGGCGGTGTGGAAGTTCCTCAAAAAACTAAGAATAGAGTTACCATATGACCTGGCAATTCCACTTATGGGTATGTACCCAAAAAATTTGAAAACCTTCATTGGTAAATATATATGTACCCCAATGTTCATCGCAGCACTATTCACAGTGGCCAAGTCATGAAAACAGCCAAAGGGTCCCTTGATAGATGACTGGATAAAGAAGCTGTGGTACATATACACAAATGGAATATTACTCAGTCATAGGAAAAGATGAAATAGGGCCATTATGACAACATGGATGGACCTTGAGACTATCACACTAAGCCAAAAAAGGAAAAAAAGCCAGAAAGAAAAAAGAATAAGAACCATGTGATTTCACTCACATACAGAACACAAAGCTGAATGCAACAAAGAAACAAAAACTCATGGACACATCAATAGTTTAGTGGTTAGTGGTTATATGAGGGTATGGGGGTACAGGGGTGGGAGAGAAGGGACAGGGTCTCAAATATGTGGTGATGGAAAGAGAACTGACTCTGGATGATGAACACATAACACAACACACAGATGATGTATTACAGAATTGCGCACCTGGAATCTATGTAATTTTTACTAACCAATGTCAACCCAATAAACTTAATAAAAAAAAAATATAAGATCTTTCTAGTTGTTAATTTTTTGACTAAGAGAGTTAGAAAGTACTAAGCCCAAATCGATACAGTATTTGCAAGTTAATATAATACCAGTGCAGAGTTTCAAAGTAATACAAAGTTAAGGAATATTCATAGTTAAGTGGGTTAAAAGGACTTCTGAGAAGAGGATGCATTTGAATGATGCTGGATAACAGATCTCAGGAATGGGAAATCCTCCAAATGTCTCTCCTCCCATGCTCCTTCCCCATTAGATAAATTAATTGAAAGAAGACTGGATAAATTAACTGAGGGATAGTTACACTGTGGACTACTGTACAACAATTACAAGAAATTAACTAAATATCTATCAACGTGGATCAATTTTTTAAATTATGCACAGTTAGATTGATTCCAGCTGTTCACCACTATAAGCATTGTTGCAATAAACATTCATGTACACGTCTCATTATAGACAGGTGCAAGAGTTTCTCAACAACATAGACTACAAAGTGAAATTTGTGGGTCTTGAAGAATAGGATCATTTTCAATCTTTAGAAAGTATCAAAAAATCTCTCCAAATGTTTTTTTCTTTTTTTTGTTTTTTTTTTTTTACTAGTTAGCGGCATATAAAAGTTCTAATTTCTCCACATCCTCAGTTGTGGAATGGTATTTTTCTTTTATTTATACTTGTGAATTAGCACATCAGTTCTTACATTCATTGGTTATTCCTCTCCTCTGAATAGCTTATTATATTCTTAGCATATTTTTTCAGTCATTATTTTAGGATTATAAAAATTATATATCCTAGGTAATAATATCTTGCTGGCTATATGTATTTCAAAGAATAACGTTGTTTACAGGATCAATGGTTGCTTAGACTTTGTTCACTTTGATTAGTTACATGTGACAAAATTTTATATTACGGTTTGGGAGGGCTGTGTCTTTTCTAAGAAACACTCCTGTATATTTGCTTCTAAAATCTTTAATTTAAAATTTTAGATATTTAATTAATCTATACCTTCCTGTGCATGGTATAACAAAGGAATTTATTTTTCCTATGTGAACAATCAATTTTCCTAACATTATTTATTATCACTACTTTATAATTCTGTTCCTAATGTATTCCTAAAAGTAGTCTTTTCAGGAAACTACATCACATTCTAAAGGAGATAGTCTCTTTTTCTTTAGAAGTAGCTAGAGAAAATTTTACGTGTGTGTGTGTGTGTATGTGTGTGTATTCCACAAGCATTGAACTACTGGAAATCTTATTTTTAAAATATTCATTATGAAGGGGGTTCCCTGGTGGCATAGTGGCTAGGCTTCAGCGCTCTCAATGCTGCAGCCTGGGTTTGAGTCCCAGCCAGGGCACTACCCGCCTTCCCCCCAAAAAATTTCATTATGAGATAGTCCTGGACTGGTGAGTAAAAGGAAAAGAAAGAAGTATTAGAGATGCCGGGGCCCGTTGAGTGTTCCTCATCTACAGACATCATCCCCAGTCATATCCAAAAAACTAGAACCACTCTGGCATATCCAGCATCTCCAACTCATGCCATGCGTAGACCTCAGGCTTCTAGTTAGTCTCTGAAATGTATGTCTAGGAGCTTGTCTTCAGTCTGAATTTATCCTTGGCCTACAACCCAGGAGTTCATGACAGCAAAGTAGGGAGGGACATTTTATACCTGTTTTCAGGACTCCACCCTCAGTACATTGCCTGTAAGATAGCAGCTCACCAGTGTTTTATGGAGGGCAACTGACCATGAAATGCTCTCCTCTGGGAGACACTGGGCCATCTATCAATGAAAGAGAAATGACCTAGTACACAATGCTCACCACACCATCTCCAGTGAGCGTTCTGAAGGAGGCAAGGGACATGGTAGAGGTGGACACTATTGAATTATATCAGATACAAAGGAGGGGCTGTAAATATAATTAGAGGAGGACTGTAAAATTGCTATTTAAAAAAAATTCTGAGCCCTGGTAGTAAAGAGACATATGATAGCAGTCATTTCTGTCTCTTTTTTTCTTTTTCACGTTAACACTCCTATAATTTAAAAAGAATTTAATAGATTTTCATTTTCAAGACCTGGAAAAACAAAAGTCCTAAGCTGAGAGGAAATGCTTCAAGTGTTTGCCTGAAGCCATTCTTTTTATTAGGGAGTTACAGCCCCTTGAGAAGAAGGGGTTTATAATGGAAAATATGAGACAGCATCAACCATAATGAAGCTCAAAAAATAAATAATAAAAACCATGTTAATGCCTGACATTTTATGTTTCTATGGAAAACTCCTGCCTTTTACCTAAAATAAGACAGTTGCTGAGGAAATGGATAAAGACCAGCTGACCTGCCTGCAGTGGTTCATTCCCTTTAGAATATTCCTCAGACAGAAGACCAAGCATATATTTTATGAAAAAGACGAGCATCATTTAACACGGTTCTTTTACTTTACCTTTATTACTCCGCAGGGAAATGATCCTGTGATATATGTGAGGTTTCCCTTAATTTCAGCCTCCCATATAAATGCAGCAGAAACGCTTTTGGCAAAGTGTCCAGTGGGGACCATGCTTTTTCAGCTAAATCTTACAGAATTTTAATATGTCGGGAAAGAAGAGCAAAACTCCCAAGGCCCAGTTCCTCCTGCAGTAGACTATGTGTACAATTCCCCCATGAAGGTGTGTGTGATTCCCTGCAGCAGTAGAACTTTTTAAAACAGTATCTGAAGATAAGTACTCAGTTCCTACCCTCTTGGAGCTGGGTATTAGGAGCATATGTGATAATGTCCGTGTCCTCAAGGAACTCCTATTTCAGGAAGGCAGATTCTGTCACTGAACATGATTGCTGATAATCATTAAACACTTTATGTGTGTGCTTTCCACTAGGCTTAACTCTGCTCATGCATTATGTCCTGTAATTCACACATCAATCCCAGCGAGCTAAGGACTATAATTATCACCACTTTCTAAAATGCTGAAACAGTCTTCAAGGGATTAAGGAGCCTCCCCAGAGTCCCTCGGCAGGAACATAACGCAGGGGTTACACCACTTCTCTGCTAGGCATACAGCTGGCAAGAGTTTGTAATATGCCTAGGCCCAATAGAGGCTTGTCATTTTTAATTTAAACATGGAAGGACCAACAGCTGTAGCTGGTTCTGAAAACTTCACTCCCTATCAGTAAAATGTGGTGAGTAATATATACGAGGGCTGCCCAGAAAGTATCCAGCCATGTACTACAAAAAAGACGCATTTATGGCTGGATTTTTTCCAGACAGCCCTTGTGTATTGAAGCCTCACTCAGAACTATTATTAGGGCTTATGCCAGAGCGCCCTCTCAAACCAAGTCTCCATAGGACATGTTTAGTAACTTGTCTTCATGAAATCCAAGCCAAACTGACATTATTCTCATTTTTATTGAAATGAATTTATATTAATAAAATAGTGGTAATTTGTGTGTTGCTAATAAGATGGTGGTAACCCATTCTATCATTCATCAAGTGAATTCCTGCTATCTCTTAGGCTCTTTCTTTTATATCCCAGGCATTTCTCTGCATCAATACTGGTTTACCACATAAGCTTTTTGCGTAAACTGAGTTGCTAGTATTTTTAAAGTAGAATTTGGCCCCATACTACAGTCTAAATCCTGGTGTTGCTATATTTATAAATTGTGTTAGGATATGGATTACATTCTAATCTGCATGCAATTACCTTTTGTACTTACCTTACTATTCTGTTAGATATTAGGCTCCCTGATGGTGGGCACAATATTTTACTTACTACTGAGTTTTGAAGTTTCGGACAGGCAAGGTACCCAACTAAAATTTTAAAATGAAATTGTTTAGGAAATTCTTTTCTTAAATGAGGATATTTAACAGTTTTAAAATGATTATAAATAGTTCAACATTATTTTATTATGATGACAAATATACAGAATAGAAAGAGTAAGTCTCTTCTTCCCTGAAGATAACTGATACTACAAATTAAGAGAGCTTCCTTTAGCTCTTCGTCTGTGTATTCACATGCACATATTTATGGTAGTATTAGTTAAAAATAGAAAGCACTGAGTGATTACTACATGCCTCATACTACGCTAATCATTTTACATATTGTAATTGATAATTCTCATAACAACTTGAAGAGGTACATGCTATTAAGGCTCTTACTTACCCTAAGTTCAGGCAGTGAAAGGTTAGGTAATTTGTCAAGATCCCTTAGGTAGCAAGTGAAGGAAATGGAATTCAGACCTAGACAGTCTGTTGCTGAGCCCAAGTTCTTAATTATAAAAAGACTATTTTTAACTATTATAGTTTTCTACACCTTTGGGAAAAATCAAAATGAAATGGGTGTTTAAAAGTCTTTCTTTTATTGTGAAATTTATTTGGGTGGTATTGGTTAGTAAAAATTATGTAGTTTCAAGGTGTACATTTACACAGTGGACTACTACTCAGCCATAAGAAAACATGAAACACAGTCATTTACAATAACATGGATGGACCTTGAGATCGTGATGCTAAGTGAAATAAGCCAGACAGAAAAAAAAACAAGAACCATGTGTCTTCACTCGTATGCGGAATACAAAACTGAAAGCAACAAAGAAACAAAAATTCATGAACACAGTTAACACTTTAGTGGTTATATGAGGGTAAGGGGGTGTGGGGGAGGTGGGAGGAGTTGTCAAATATATCGTGATGGAAAGAGAATGCAACACTTGGACGATGTACTGTAGAATTAAAAGTCTTGTAATGAAGAAACATTTAAACATGTTATGGAAAAAAAATAGTATAATAAGCCCCTATGTATCCATCATCCAACTTCAATAATTGTTAACTCACGGCCGCAGGTGTCCCAGGCACATTCTGCTTCACTCCCTCAACCCTGGATTATTCTTAAAAAATTCTTAGACATGATGCTATTCTATACATGTATGTTTCAGAATACATGAGGGGTGTATGGAAAAAATCCAGTCATAAATGCCTCTATTTTTTCATATTATATGGCTGGATTATTTCTGGACAGCCCTCATATGTATCTCAAAAATAAAGTACTTTTTATATAACCATGATACCATTACCCCACTTAAAAAGTCAGTAACAATCTCTTCATATCAGAAAAAATCTAATAGATATTCAACTTCCTCTGATTTTCTCACATGTTTTTAAACAGGTTGTTCAAATCTGGATCTCAATAAGGTCCATATAGTTTAACTGGTGGATAGGTCTCTTAAATCTCTTTATTTCACAAATTCTTTCTTCTTCTTGATACTGATTTCCTTCCAATGCATTCATTGAAGAAGCCAGCTTCTTGGTCCTGTAGTTTCTTCCAGAGTAGATTGTGCATTGCCATAGTGCTGTTTCATATTATTCTCTGTCCCTTTTACTTCCTGTAAATTGGTAGTTAGAGCTAGAATACTGATCACATTTAAGTTGGTTTTGGTTTTGGTTTTGGTTTTTTTGGCAAGAACAACTTCACAGGTATTTTTTGGTACTTCTTCCAGGAGGCTCATAATCTCTGGTTGTCATTCTTTGCTATAATGTTAACACCCACTGATGTTCATTCCCTAGATACTATTTCATTAAGGGTTACAAAACTGTGATATCATAATTTGATAATCCTTTCTCCATTTATTGCTCAAAGTTTTTCTGGAAATTTTTCCTCACTAATCAGTTGATCACACTGTGGCCGTTTGTATAGGAAAAGGCCATATAAATGTTTAACACCTTCATTTTATTTACTAGTTTTCTAAATAATAAATGGGTTCCCTGGCATGATATTAAGTTGAGAGTTTTAAGAATTTTTTGGTATTACTATAGGCTTATGGATGCAAGCATATTTGGTGTTTGGAATTTGTTGCAATCATTCCCATTCAAGTTCAAGATTTTCCAACTCTGACCAGGAAACGTCTTTAAAATGTTTACCTTTGATGTGCGCTCAGTAGTCTTTGATAACTTTTTCTCTGTTTGATATGACAAGACGTGTTAGGCTCATCTTACCTACACATTTCCTGGAATCAGCCATTTCCTTTAAGGAATCCTGGTTTATTTTAATGGGAACTGCTGTTTAGATATGAGAGTACGGTTGCCAATCATGCTTGTTGCTAGGGGGTTGATCATTCTTCCTACACGTTTTCAGAGAACAGAGCTTGGTTTCATGTTTGTTTTAAAGCTAAAATACACTGCAAGTTTATACAAGTACTTCTAATTTATATTCGAGAAAACAGTTTTTATTTACTCTCTTTCACAGTATATCTGTTTCTCCCTTCTTATATGCTAAAAAGTCTAGATTCCATAAATATCACTATAACTCCTTGGTTTTATCCTCCATCACATACACAACAATCTCAAAACAACCATTCTGTAGTATATTGATATCATTAATAGCGCTAATTCTTTACCATCTCTCACATCTACACATTTTAGTCTGTAAACTTGTAGTGTTTCTTGAGTTTTACTCTGGGCCCATCAATGACTCTCAGTGCCCAACAGGATCAACAACCATAGAACAAAATGAGGCTAGAAAAACTCTACACATTCCTGTTTTCTAACCTGCTCTTCCGTGATTGCCATAGAACATACCTGGGCTAGTCTTCTGGAGCAACCAAGGACTAAAAGGCAAGACAGATATAAGAACTGAACCACACTGACCCTATCTGCCGTCTCAGTCATGTCATTCTAGATTAGTCAACAGCCAACTAACTCCCAGATTGAGTCCACCAACATCAGCAGAGCCAGTCAGCCAACCTAAACCTGATCCCATACTCATGAACAAAGCCAGATCAGCTAAACTGTGCAGACCTGTGAGCCAAATAAATATACATTATTTTTGTTTTGTATTTGTTACTAAACATTTTGCAGTGAGGCATAGCTCCTACAAATAACACAATGTGATTACTTAAAAGAGTTTAAGAGTTTTTTGCAATTCTTTTTGTTCATAGAGTAGTAATTCCACTGTTTATGTGCAATCAAGTTACGTGTTTTTAAGACACATGAAGTAGTTCCACTTGTGGTTATGCACCAACTTGATACAGAGCAAAGTTCATCCATTTTATTATCCCTTCTATTTTCAAGGATTTTTATTTTATTTTATAATAATGGAATATTTACATGGTTTTAAGGTAATCTATAAAACAGTATGTATTCAGGGAATTATACCTTATATCATTTTCCCTCCACACTGTTTTCTCCCACACCTATAAAAACCATTATTTTACATTTACTTTATCCTGCTGTATTTTTAAAATAAATACTCGGATACACGAGGGCTATCCAGAAAAAAAATCCAGCCATAAATGCCTCTATTTTTCATATTACATTGCTGGATACTTTCTGGACAGCTATTTTACTTCCCCTTCTAACGTAAAGTAGCACAATACAGAGAAAGCTCACATAGTTACTGTTTTATGCCTTGTGTTCAGTAAAGACATTTGTAACTATGTTCTTTGGCAATAACATGAAAAGGTCGTATGAAAAGACCTCTGAAGTCCTACCAAGGCTGCAAACTCCATTATTCTATACTAATTTATTCTCCATCATCCATACATTACAGATTGTATAAAGTTTTTAACTAGTTCACAGATAAGCATCATATTGGTATTTTGTTTATATGATATTAAGCACTAGTGCTCTTGAAATAAATACACTGTAGAGAGAATTATTATTTTGATTTAAATGAGAGAAACTCAATTCAAAGTCAATTAAGCTAAATAAATAATTAAAAAGAAGTATTTGTAACTAAAAAGAACAAGACTAGTTATCTTCAGAAACAGCTGGATGCAGATATTCAAATATTATTAGAAAATGTCCCTCTAGATATAGCTCTACTTTTTTCATTGTCAGGTCATTTTTTTCCCTTGTGAGATCACCTTCCTACAGTTTAGCAAGCTGATAGAAAGAACTGTTTTTAAAAATCAATGCTTCTAACCTAAGTCCCAGCACTGAGTACCAATAATCTGATTTGCATATTGCTGTGGTCAGAGGAATACGAGGATCTGATGGGCAAATCTGGGTCCATGTAGTCACCCATGGCTCCAAGTGGAGAAAGTAATTCCATCTAAACCCACGAGATGAAGATGAGAAAAGGTGATTCCTCAAATAAAAATCTGAGAGGTGTTAGTAAAATAAATGTGGCTAGATATAGTATAAGAAAATTTGGCTGGTGTCCTTTGTAAATAGAATAAGGAAGAGAAGAGTTGAACATGCCCAAAATTTGTGAGTTGGTATAGGAACATAGAACAACCTTAATTCTCTTTCCCATAATTATCTGGTGTTTCCTGCAAAGAAAGTTAGGTGGAAAGAATAGAAGGAAAACAGACGAAATGATGAAATCATCCACACCAGCTACACCACCAGGACCTGAAGCTCCTGTCTCCCCTCTAAGGCACAGGAGCACCCCTCACTGTGAACCTCTGGATGCAAGTACAGCAATTCATTTCAACCAAGTGCCAGAGTGGAACAGTTATTAATGGAATGAAACACTTTTCCTGCTTTTTCTTAATTCCAAAAAGCAAAGAGTTAACCCCTATTTATACTGGAGAAGAGGAAAAGTAGAAGCAAAGTGTTCATTTAAAAAGCTTCCATTTTTCTTAAAGGAGAAACCTCTTAGCTGATCTATTCATAGGTTTCTCTTGAAATTGCCTATCTTACAAATAGTTGGAAGAGATGCTACTCAAAGAACTTTGAATTCTTCAGAGGAAAGTCATTAAGTATTAAAAAAAACCAATATTATAAATACTAAAACTTTGACATACAAAGCTATTTGGGTATTGTACACAACAAAAACAAAAACATATCAGTCATATTTAACAGATTAAACTCATTGATTTCTTTAAAATCAACAACCCTTTTATGATTGGCACTTTATCCAATTAAAATGTATTCTAGTTTATACATTCACTTTTGTATACACTCTGAACATCAGAGGATAAATAATATGTATACCAAATGTTGACTGTAGAGCTATGTGCAGGCAAAAAAAAAGTTTCTCCTCAAAAATAGATGTATAACTAAGGAAGCATGTTTCAAAATCTTATGTGAAACTATCTTAAGCTTCTACCATGTATTACAGTAAAAACTTAGATTTTATTATTGTTGTTGCAGTTTATCTTTAAAAAGGAATAAACCACTTCTCAAGATTTATTTTCTGTAAAACTTTATTCATGAACATTCTTTGTGAATCACATATTCTGCAAACCTTATTGGAACCTTCAACTTTCATCATGACCAAGTAAAAACACAATCCTACTGAAGATGACATTGGAAGAGCAATTTTATTCACTGAAATTGAATAAGGGACATTTGATACCATTGATTCACCTCTTATAAACTTTCAGGGCCAGGGTTAGCACATCAACTCATCTTCCCCAACTTTTCTTACCTTTATAACTCCCTTATTCTTTAAACGTGCTCACAACACAAAATAATGGTAGAATCTGCATTCTGTGCCAGATGAAAATAGAACTAATTCCCATATAGCTCCAATTCATAAGAGCTCCCACATGTGTGTCCTACTTTAAATTCCTCAATCTCACTTCCACCTCCAGGATGCAAGGAGGTCAGAGCTCCAATCCCTAGAAGAAGAATTGGTCTTTTATGAAACAAAAGCAGCTCCTCTTTTTTTTACCTCAAAATAATTTCCTTGAAGGATACTGCATATGCATTTGAGGGTACTATACACACATGTGAAGAATTATAAACATAAATATATACATATTATATATGAAGAATGTATTATATACATTACATATGAAGAATATGATGGATGGACAGATGACAGGTAGAGAGGTAGATAATTATTAGATAATTATTATTTTTTGCATCTAGATCTCACATCATTCACTTAAGAAGTTTAGAGTGAAAATATCTGTAATTCAACTTCTTCAAAGAAGACCAGTATAAGATTACACATAATGAGAATTCATTCAAAATAGTTTTAAATGTCAAAATAATGGATTTTTTATTCCTTTGATTTAGTCTTCTTTGCAAGATGTTTAGTGAATTGGATATTTCTGCTAGATGTTTCCTCTAGATATTACATTTAAATATAGGTATTCCCCATTTTCCCTCATAAATTTTTTAATTTTTGCCCATCACGTTCTTGGTCTTTCACTGATGATCACACTCTAGCCAACAATGATTTTGCATCTCACTCAACCGGTCTTAGCTTAATTACTACAGAAACCCAGAGCCAAATTCTATCATAGATACTCCAATGTTCTTCTCACTCTGAAGTCAAAAGAGTTCTGGGCAGGCAACTGAGAAAAGCACAGGGACAGAAGTGGCTTTCATCTCTCTTCAGAAGATGGTAGCTTCAAGCCTCTTGCTGCCTAGTTCCTCTCCTCTGCAATTCCTGGATTGTTTTCCACTTAAAAGCCAAGCTACTACTTCCTTAGCTAACGTCAAAAGCAAGAACACCAAAGCTGCCAAAAAAACAAATCAGAGAATCATAAACCAGCCAACACAGAATTCTCAATAGTATCCTAGCTTGCTGATTCACATGTTACTTATTCCCACTTTAAAATACTAAAGTTATGCAATGGGAAACCACAACCCATTTAACCTGAAGCTTTGAAATGTGCACCGATGATAGCAACGCATGAAGTCAACACAGGAAGTATAAGTTTAGAGCTATAGCAAGCTTGGAGAGTTTCTGGAACCAACAATCTTACTTTGATGTTCCTAGCTACTTCAATCAGCGAAAGTAGCAGTTGTAGAGGAGAGAAAGCAATCAGACAACTTAGGCTAGCATTTCTCAAGAGGGTTTTTCTTTCCTTTGAGAAATTCTTTTCAATGTATTAAATTATATGTGCATATCTCTTTTTTCCACAAAGTGTTTTAGAATGTAAAAATTTACCAAAGTGACAAGTAATCTACTGGGAATTAAGCCAAAATGCAAACTTAGCTATTGTCTTTAAAACCACATGTCTTTAAATCCCTTGATTGTTAACTTTTACACCAAAAAGAAGAGGTCTTAACTTTCACTGACTTTAACTAGGTAATAACTGGACTATTTTGAGCTGTACTTCCCCCTACATTGACAACTTAATTGACCTGTTAGGAGTATAATTTACTATATAAAAATGCTTCAAAAGCATTAAATAAATTTATACAAGTCACAAAAGTACGTACTAAAAACAGAGCAGAAGGGAATGAAAATTAGACAAAAATAGTTTTAAGAAACCCAGAAGTAATATTATGATGCTGTAATTTCTATTCAGAAACATATTTATTCCAAAGCTTTAACCCAATTGTCTACTTCAGATGTATCATGGCCATCCACACAGAGACTTTCTTTGGAATTAAACTTTGGAATTACTTGTTTATACAAGCAAACTCATCTCAGATGTAGCATCTGTTTCTCACTAAGGCTTAGCTTTCACCTAATTCTCCAAATGGGTTGACTGAGGTTCAAGAATGTGAGGGGACTCGCTCAAGATCATACAGTGAGACCAGGACAAGCAGCACTCTCCCTCAAGTAGTGGATGAATATCTTGGTACAGAACTCCACTGATACTATTTTCAGGGCTGTGACATATACTTACATCTACTTGTAAACCTTGGTTCACTGAATGAAATCACTGTCTTTATATTTTTAAGTGTATCAGAAGGAAAGTCACCAGGTCTTCTTTATTAAATTATATGTCTTGACTCCAGAATCAGCCTAACCTAAAGTATTTGATTAGATCCACAGGTAATATTATATACCTTGTATAATGCAGCAAGAATGTAGTAAAGGGAAAGGAATAGAAGGGAAGTATATTAAAGGGTAAAAAAAAAATCAGCAAAAATCTGTTTACATAGCCCTATGCAGTTCACATGAAACATATTTTTACTACCTTTATATACTGTGAAAGACTGTATGTATGAATTCTTGTTTGGATAATTTATTGTTATGTTACTCATAGATAAGAACCTTAAATAACACTTAAGTTTACAATAAATCCAAACAATTATATTTCAAAGAAATTAACTGTGCCATAATATAAGTATATATCTCCATATACTCAGCTGAAATGGAATGATTATAATTTACCACTATGAACTTAGTTTCTTATCAATAAGCCTGTATACTTCAGCATTTTTCATTTTAATCGTGACATCTTGTTTAGTTAATTGGATGTATATGAAACTGTTTTAACCCTTTTCTAATGTATAATGAAGAGAATTATTGATATTCTTTTTCTCAGCATTTTCCAGCAAGTAATATCTTTTATGTCCATTATTATAAAAAATAGTTTCAAATTAAGCAACATAGACATAGAGGTTACTTTCAAACTTATGTTGTTTTTCTACAGAGCCAAAGTTCTAAGTTCAGATATTTCTACATGACTGTAATTATCTATGATTAACTCAGCAAATCCTGATTTTGGCACTCTAATTAAAATGCTCTGTTTTATAACCTCCAATGGGTATCACATAATTCTTTAGATACTCTTACAGTTAGCTGCTCAATTTTCTATTTTATTTTAAATTTAAAAAAATTAGTTATGTGAGATGTTAACATTAGGAAAGCATAATCTAGCATGAAGAATATATGAAAACCTTCTACATTATCTTTGCAACTTTTCTGAAGATAGCAAATTTTTCCCAAATAAAAATTTAATTTTTAAAAAGTATGTCATATGTCATTTTTAGAAAAAATGAAGTGATGGTCAAAGTTAAAATAAATCATTAGGTCTGAAGGAAAAGGACAGAAAATATTTTGGAGCAGCTTTATGGTTCTTTCACAAACTTTGTTAACACTTAACTATTTCTCTTCCTCTTCTTACACTTGTCAGTTTATTAAAATAGTCAGAATATGGGTAGTGACGCCAAATACCAAAAGTATGCATGAGTCTTTCTACAATGACGACTTGTCATGAATGTTCTTCGATCATCTTATAGTAAAAAACACCTTATAATAACACCTTTTTTGATGAAATGTTCAGCAAACATGTATGAAGCACTTCCACATTCTGTATCCCAGATATTATACTGGGCACTGGAGATACCACTTGTAAGGCATGGTTCCTACGTTTGGAGCACTAACACTACACTGGGAGAGATGTAGAGAACACATAACGAGAAATTCTAACCCAGTGATGTGTGCTATTGAGTATTCAAGTAGGCTCCACACAATAGGTTATCTTTTAACCTAATAGTCACAGATTTTATGTTTGATAGCATTGTATAATTTAAAAAAAATTATCTCATAGTTTTCTCATCCAAGTCTCATTACAGGCTTATAAAGCCAGATGGGCAGCTTTTCCATTCCCATATTACCGATGAAAGTTACACCCAGTTGCAACTGAGGCCCAGACAGTGCAATTCACGTCCTACGAACTCCTCCTGCTTTTGTCCTTTTTCTGCTGCTCCATACAGTACTAGGTGGGGGCCCACCAGTGTACTCATTCAATAAATATTCTATTCTTTCTTGATATTAAAGTGCATGTCCAATGTATTTCTTTGCCCTTGCCTTTATTCCGTTCTCACCTATTTTTCAACACAAGGTAAATACTACTAGTTATTTTAAACAAAATCTTCTTTCCAGGACAAGAGGTTCACTTTTATTTATTTGCTTTTTAATTGAATTTATTGTGGTGGCATTGGTTAGTAAAATTATATAGGGTTTAGTTGTACAATTCTAAAATACATTATCTATATATTACATTGTGTGTTCACAACACAGAGTCAGTACTCCTTCCATCACCATATATTTGACCCCCTTTACCCTCTTCTACCACCTCCTCCCTGCTAACCCTCTGGGAACCACTAAACCGTGTCTGTGTCTATAAGTTGTTGTTCGTTGCTTTCAGTTTTATATCCCACATGTGAGTGAAGTCACATGGTTCTCAACTTTTTCTTATTCACTTCGCTTAGCATGGTATTTTAAAAATATGATTTTTCTAAAATCAAAAATCCTATGAGTAAATTAGACATATTTTAGAATTTAATCTCTGCAAGTCATTTATTGTTTCTCAGTGTACTGCAGAAGCTCGCTCATGAAAAATACTCAGCATTATGGTCCCTGCACAGAACACACAGTTGCCTTTTATGTATCTGGTAGTATGATGAGCCCTAGAGATGCAAAAGTAAGTAAGACATTGGATCACCCCTATCTGGCTTAATGAAGATAGGAAAATGGATTATTATAAAGCATATAAAAATTGCTATTATTATGTATACCCAGGACCTTAAGAGAAAGCTTACAAGGAGTTTCCAAAGTACAAGGTTGGAGAGAAGCTTTTTAGGTTGAGCTAGAAGCAGATGACAAGGTTTGGAGTTGGGGTGTAGCTGCTCAAAAATATTGGCAGGAATGTAGAAAGGCTACATACAGGTGGAGTTGAGGTACTAGAGAGAGGTGAGAATACAGATGAGTGGCTTTGTCAGACTAAGGATCATGGGCTTTTTTGCGAAAATGGGGAGCCATAGAAGGATTTTAAGCAAGTCAGATGTGATCAAGGATATGATCCAAAAGATATGAAGACCACTCTGCTGCTGTGCAGAGAACAGACAGGAACAAAGGAAAATTGGAATTAGAAACAATGAAAACACAATAGCTAAGAGTACACTGATGAGAAGAATAAACTTGTTTGGCCAGGTGATGAGAGCTTGTCCTGCGAAAAGTGAAAGGACGCAAGGGCTATCAAGATGGCCAATGTGAGTCAGTGGACAAGTGGGTGTGAATGGAGTGAAAATGGTGACGGAGACAGGAGGGAGAGTCAAATAGGTCTCCCAGACTGTCAGCTTCCATGAGGGAGTCTATTCACTAAAAAAAAGGAAACGGGAGATTGCCGAGGGGGCTTTGGAGAGGGTGGAGGTGAGCAAGTGTGAGAAGCAGGGTGTTTAGTTTGAGACATGCTGAGCTAGAGGTGCCTATGCATCTGCTGGGTCTGTAACTCAGAAAGAGATCTGTGACAGTAATATTCTGGAGCTATTTGCTACACTAATATGTGGGTCTCTGAAAACTTAATGTATTAATAGTCTGAATTCAAAGGCTCAGGTTTTAGAGACAAGCAGGACACGTCTGTATCAGAGAATTTCCTGTATGTACTTAATTATCAAAGCTTCAGCTTTCCCATCTGGTATTGTCAATCACATAGAACAACTGCAGGACAGATAAAAAGATAAAGTAGTAACAAGCAGAATGCTTAGCATTGGAAAGGAACACAATCATTGTACATTATTAGCTTTCAAAAATGCTGAAAGCAATCTTTTCTTAAACTAATGCTTTTTATAAGGATTTTTTAAATAAGGGAGGAGAAGTACCTCTACATTAATTATTTGACAATTTTGTATATTTATACCGTGATTCATCAAGATTTTTGAAAGTCAGATTACACTTTCTGTCTCTATATGTTAAAATTACTTTTGAAATTCAATATACAAATGAAAAGCATTTAATTCTATCTAAGCACATGAAACCCTCTCACTTTATAAAAAGTATTTTGTGCTACTATGAACTATTATGGTTTTCATTGCTTGGATGTACTAAAGATTCAGATGACTGAGAAAAAATGTGGAGGTCTCCCAGTTTTTAATTGCCTATTGTCATTTTTTGCTGGTAATTTCCCTTTTTAAAAAAGACAGAGATTATGGTCCAAAATGTTCAGCTGGAGTTAATAAGCTCAAGCTCTAAAATATAACAGGGTAGAATCTCCTCCCATCTTCTGAGCTCATCCTTAAGAATTCCTTTCAATCATTCTTCCTATTAAAGGTCATTGTAAGGAAACTGGAAAGTCTGGTGTTTTGTTTTATTTTTTTTTTGGGGGGGGGGGTTGGTTTTTTTTTCAACCAACATTTGTGCTACAATTTAAAAAGTCTGGATGCAGCACAATCAGAACTTCTCAATTGCAGAACATAAATTTTTAGTACTTCTTGTTCTGGAATTCAATAAAAGAAACATTTGATTTTTGCTTGGCCTCATCTTACTAGCATTAATAGGCTGTTTTCAGTGGAGTTGTCTTTAAAAAAATATGTATGTGAGATACATTTAAACATTGGTTTTCAAACTAAGATTGCTAAATGCAGCTTTTAAAAATAAAATGTAATATAATTAGAAAATATCAGACACTTATTATATTAATACAAAAGATGAATACTATTTGTGAGACCTTTTATTTATACATCATATAATATACAAGGGCTGTGCAGAAATTACCCAGCCACGTAATATGAAAAATAGAGGTATTTATAGCTGAATTTTTCCAGGCAACCCTCATATACTATATATATACATACACACACACACACACACACATACACGTGTATGTATATACTGTATACATACTACATATAATATACTGTGTGTGTGTGTGTATATATATATATATGACATCATATGAGATGTATACACACACACACACACACACACACACACACACACCTATGTGTGCCTATGTGTTTACTAGGTCACAATATATGTTAATTGCACTTAAATATTTAAAGAACATAGCACTGAGAATTACATATTATGAAATAAGAAATCTGAAAAAGATCCACTTCCCTGAAAATCCTTTTTCTTGCAGTTATATCCGTCTTGCTTTCAAAATCTATCTCATATTTTTAAAATAGAAATCTTCAGTGCTCGAATGCAATGTTATACACTACACTAATGCTGCTGCTGCTACTGAAGATAGTAATAACCCCACTATTATTTATACCATACTCTTCAAAAGGATATCAAATCATTATTCAATTTTATTTCATTTATTTCTCAGCAACATTAAAAAACCAACAGGAGAGGTAGCAGTAGCTCTGTTTATACTGAAGCACAGAGAGGTGAAGTGATTTGCCCAGGTAACTCAGAAGCCAAGTCACATGCATAAACCTAGTCATTTACATTTAAATTTCAATGATGCTTTTCCTCTGGACTGTGCTGCTTTGTGCTGCACAGCTGTGGTTGGTTTGCCACCGTTTATCTTGTGGGTCTTTGTCATTTGTTTTGTGTTTAAAGCTATGTCTACAAGAGAGTCCAAAATATTTGAGAAAAGACAAGAAGTCTTACTTACAGACGAGCTGATTTAAAGGCTTGTAGGCTGCCAACCATATTTTCACCCAAGATGGAGGCTTTAATTTCAACTAGCTGGCTGCCAATCTGCTTTGTCGATGTCTCTTTTATTCCAAAGACTGCTACAGGGCCTAGGGTGTAGTAGACTACTCAAGAAATACTGATAACTTGAAATGTAAATTGCCAGGAATTTTTAATATGGGAATTGGTGGTTATATGAAATGGATTGAAAATTAACATAGAGGGGGAAATTCTAGTAAAATTTCCACTAAGATTTTCCACAAAATTAATTTGTTATTTCTTCAGTCATGCTGTGTAGGTGGAATTTTCCCCTTTTTATTCCTAACAATGCTTGTTTAGTTTTTTCTTATTTTCATCATTCTGCTAGAGCCAATATAATGCATTAATATATTTAAAGCACTATCTCTTGATTATCATTCATTATTTTGGTGGTGGTTTTTATTTCACTAAAATATACCTATAAATTTTTTTATTTTGACATATTTGGGTTTACACTATATTTTTCTTCTTAAATTTTAGAACTATTAAATTTTGAAATGTTTTCTTATTAGCATATGCTAATAAGAGGTTTAAATTACTCTGCAAGCACTCTTTTACTTGCATCCTGTAAGTTTTGATGTTGCTCACTTCTAAATATCCATTGAAAAATGAAGTGTTTACAACTATGTTTATAGGTGATATATACATTATAACTACACAATTAGTCAATACTAATTAGCTAACTGTGTAGTTCAGTTACATATCTGTTCTAATTCTTTGTCCTTTTTCTATCAAACACTGAGAAGTGTGTGTTTAAAATTTCACTATAACTAAGGAACTATAAATTTCTTATTGTATTCTATTAATTTGTATTCAATAATTACATTGACAGGCACGTATACCTTCAGAATTATTATGTATTCCTTGTGAATGCACCTTTTTTTTCCATTATATTATGGTCTGCTTTTTGCTTAATAAGGTTTTCCCCAATAAAGTCTATTTTTGTAACAGAAATATTACTATATAAGATTTCTTTTGATAAATAACTTTGCAATAATTTTTTCTCTATTCCACTACACATGTATTCTTTCATTATTTTTAAGTATATCACCTGTAAACAACATATAGCTGGGAGTGTTTTTCTATTTTTTTGGCAATATTTAAAAATTTTAACAGAAAATTTGGAACTATGGTCAATGAATTTTTTTTGAAGAATTTGAGAATTGAAAAAATCATGCCTCAAATACCAGAATACTTTAGTATGTGATTCTTACAAAAAAGAGCATCTGCCTACATAAAGGCAATACTTAAAATCAAGAAATTAGCATTGATACTATGCTATGATTTAATCCACAAACTCTATTACGATTTCAGCAGTTGCCCAATAATATTCTTTGTAATAAAATTATCCAATCCAAGGCCACATATAGCATTCAGCAGGTCTTTTTTCTCCTTTAATCTGAAATAGTTCTTTAGATTCTCTTTGATATTAATGGCCTGGACACTTTCAAAATTAAAAGCAAATATTAGAGATACTATTTACAGATTCTTTATATAGAACAGCCTAAGGATTCCACCAAAAAATAAACAAAACAAAAATAAAAACTATTAGAAACAATAAGCACAGTAAATTTTCAGGATACAAAATTAATGTACAAAAATCACTGCATTCCTATGTAGTAACAATAAAATCTCAGAAAAAAAATGAAAAAAAATTCCTTTTGCAATTGCAACAAAAAGAATACCTAGGAATAAAGTTAACAAAGGATGTAAAGAACCTATACACTGAAAACAGTAAGACAATATTAAAATAAATTGAAGAAGACATAAATGGAAAGATATTCCATGTTCATAGAGTGTAATAAACAACATAGTTAAAATGGCCATTATCTAAAGCAATATACAGATGTAATGCAACCCAAATCAAAATCCCAATGACATTTTTTCAATAAATACAACAAAATTATTCATTGGATTTTTACAAAATCACAAAATATCCTGAATAGTCAAAGCAATCCTAGAAGAAAATAACAAGGCTGTCACACTCCCTAAACTTCTATTTATACTACCAAGCAACAACAATCAAAACAGCATGGTATTGGTAGAAAAACAAACACAGAGATCATTAGAATAGAATTGAGAATCCAGAAATAAACCCACATACATATGGGCAGATAATTTTTGACAAAGGAACCAAAAACTTATCATGAAGAAAAGAAATCCTCTTCAATAAATGGAGCTGGAAAAATTGAAAAGCCACAAGCAAAAAAATAAAACTAGACTATTTGTCATCACATACCAAAATTAACTCAAAAATGGATCAAAGACCTAAACATAAGATTCTATATAAACTGCATAGAAGAAATCATAGGTACTAAGCTTCTGGACCTTGGGTTCAGAAAGGAGTTTATAAATTTGACCTCAAAGGCAATGGAAGTAAAATAAAAAATAAATGAATAGGACGCTATCAAACTAAAAAGATTCTGCACTGCAAAAACAAAACAAAACAAAAAAATCAACCAAAGAGGCAACCAATTGAATGGGGGAAGATATTTGTAAATAACACCTCCAATAAGGTGCTGATATCCAAAATATGTAAAGAACTCATACAACTCAACAGCAAAAAAAAAAAAAAAAAAAAAAAAAAAAAAAAAAAAAAAAAAAAAAAAAAAAAAAAA
>PVJL010012896.1:0-34861 GCA_004026885.1 Lyroderma lyra | reverse complement strand
TTCCACCTCTTAAAGTCTGTTTCAATTTCTTTCAAAAGTGTCTTATAGTTTTCTGTGTATAAGTCTGTCACGTTCTTTGTTAAGTTAATTCCCAGGTATTTCATTCTTTTTGTTGTGATAGCAAAAGGAATTGACTCCCTCATTTCTTTTGCTGTGGATTCGTTGTTTGTATAAAGGAATGCTGTTGATTTTTGTACATGATTTTGTATTCTGCAACTTTACTATATTCATTAATCGTTTCTAATAGTTTCCTGGTGGAATCTTTGGAATTTTTTATATAAAGGATTATGTCATCTGCAAATAGTGACAATTTGACCTCTTCTTTCCCAATTTGGATACCTTTGATTCCTTTTTCTTGCCTGATTGCCGTGGCTAGAACTTCCAGTACTATATTAAATAACAGTGGTGACAGGGGGCATCCCTGTCTTGTTCCTGATTTTAGGGGAATAGGCTTCAGCTTTTCCCCATTCAGTATGATGTTAGCCGAGGGCTTGTCATATATGGCCTTTATTATGTTGAGATACTTTCCTTCTATACCTATTTTATTTAGTGTTTTGATCATAAATGGTTGTTGTACCTTGTCGAAAGCTTTTTCTGAATCAAATGAAATGACCATATGGTCTTTATCTTTGATCTTGTTTATGTGATGTATCATATTGATTGATTTCCGTATGTTGAACCATCCTTGTGCTCCCGGGATGAATCCCACTTGATCATGATGTATGATCTTTTTGATGCAGTGTTGTATTCTATTTGCTAGTATTTTGTTCAGGATTTTTGCATCTGTGTTCATCAGAGATATTGGTCTATAGTTTTCTTTTTTTGTGTTGTCTTTACCAGGCTTTGGTATTAGGGTAATGTTGGCCTCATAGAATGAGTTAGGAAGTATTGCTTCCTCTTCAATTTTTTGGAAGAGTCTGAGGAGGATAGGCATTAATTCTTCTTTGAATGCTTGGTAGAACTCGTTGGTGAAACCATCTGGTCCACGGCTTTTGCCTTTAGGGAGATTATGGATAGTCGTTTTAATCTCTTCACTATCAATTGGTCTATTTAGATTATCCAGTTCTTCTTGGTTCAGTCTAGGTAGGCTATAAGTTTCTAGAAACTTGTCCATTTCTTCTAGGTTGTTAAATTTAGTGGCATAAAGTTCTTCATAATATTTTCTTATAATCCTTTGTATTTCTGAGGTATCAGTGGTAAATTCTCCCCTTTCATTTCTAATTTTGGATATTTGTGTCCTTTCCTTTCATCCTTTGATTAGTCTAGCTAGGGGTTTGTCAATTTTGTTCAATTTCTCAAAGAACCAGCTCTTCGTTATATTAATTTTTTCTATTGTCCTTCTGTTCTCCAATTGATTTAGCTCTGCTTTAAATTTTATTATTTCTTTACTTCTGCTGACTTTGGGTTTTGTCTGCTCTTCTTTTCCTAGTTCTTTAAGATGGGATGCTAAGATGTTTGCTTGTGATTTTTCTTGTTTCTTAAGATAGGCCTGTAATGATATAAATTTCCTCTTATTACTGCTTTTGCTGTGTCCCAATAATTCTGATACGTTGTATTTTCATTATCATTAGTTTCTATATATTTTTTAATCTCATCTTTTATTTGTTCTTTTATCCAGTCTTTTTTTTAATAAGCTGTTGTTTAATCTCCATGTATATGTGTTTCCTTCTGCTTTCCTTTTACAGTTGATCTCCAATTTCAAAGCTTTGTGGTCTGAGAATACACTTGGTATGATTTCGATCTTCTTGAATTTGCCGAGGCTACTTTTGTGTCCCAGCTTATGGTCTATTCTTGAGAATGTTCCATGCACACTAGAAAAGAAGGTGTAGTCTCTTAGCTGGATGAAGTGTCCTTAAATGTCAATTATATCCAATTGCTGTAATGTGTCCTTTAGGGCTGTTATTTCCTTATTTATTTTCTGTTTGGATGATCTGTCCATGGCTGTTAGCGGGGTGTTTAAGTCTCCCACAATGATTGTGTTTTCATCAGTTTCTCCTTTCAAGTCTGTTAGTAGTTTCTTTGTGTATTTTGGTGCATCCTGCTTGGTAGCATATATATTAATTAGTGTGAAGTCTTCTTGTTGTTGTATTGTGCCTTTTATCATTATGTAATGTCCATCCTTGTCTTTTACTATCTTTTTTAACCTGAAGTTTATTTAATCAGATATCAGTATGGCCACTCCTGCTTTTCTCTGGTTACCATTTGCTTGGAGTATTGTATCCCATCCTTTCACTCTGAGTCTGTGTTTGTCCTTAAAGCTGAGGTGCGTTTCTTGGAGACAGCATATGGATGTGTTCTGTTTTTTAATCCAGTCTGCTACTCTGTGTCTTTTTATTGGTGAGTTCCATCCATTAACATTTAGAGTGATGATCGATATGTGAGGATTTCCTGTGGCCATTACTTATTTGTTTGTTTGTTTTTGTTTTATTTTTGTTTCTTTCTTGTTGCCCCAACTTTATTCCATTTTTCCTGATGTTTTGTTTCAGGCTGGAGAGCCTCCTTCAGTATTTCTTGGAGTGCTGGCCTCGTGCTGGCAAATTCCCTCAGGTTCTGTGTGTCTGAGAAGGTCTTTATTCCACCTTCGTATCTGAAAGATAATTTTGCTGGATAATTTATTCTTGGCTGTAAGTTCCTCTCTTTTAAATTTTTGAATATTGGATTCCACTCTCTCCTGGCTTGCAGAGTTTCTGCTGAGAAATCTGATGCCAGCCTGATGGGTTTTCCTCTAAACGTTATAGTTCTTTTTTCCCTGGCTGCCTTGAGAATTGTCTCTCTGTCTTTAGTTTTGGACATCTTCAGGACCATGTGTCTTGGAGAAGATCTGTTAGGGTCCAGGTATCTAGGGAACCTGTTTTCTTCTTGAACTTGAGGTTCCAGATCTTTCCATAGGTTTGGAAAGTTCTCATCTACTATTTGTTTGAGTATGTTCTCTGTAGAGTGCTCTACCCCCTCTTCTATTCCTATTATCTTGATGTTGTTTTGTCTCATGGAGTCAGATAGTTCTTGTAGATTTCTTTGAATCCTTTTGGTTCTATATTCCTTCTCTTCCTCTTTCTGAGCTGTTTCCATGTTCTGATCTTTGATATCACTAATTCTTTCCTCCATGTGGTTGGCCCTGTTTCCTCTGGCAGTTATTTTGTTTCTCACTTCTTTTATTGTATTATTTATCTCTTGCATTTCCATCTCAAGCTTCCTTATGTTTTGAATTTGTTAAATTGTTCCTTTTGTTCATGGAGTTCCTTTTTTATGTCATTCATCTCCTTTTTTATGTTGTTTATGTCAGCCATGGTGCTCTGCCAGTATGTTTTCACTTCTCTCACAGCCTTCAGAATGGCTACTTTAAATTCTCTGTCACTTAATTTGGAAACTTCTAGGTCTAAGAAGCTGTCTTGATCAATTTCCTGTTCTTTCTGAGGAGTTTTAGTTTTTAAGGAATTCATCCTGTCTGCTGGGTTCTTGCTCTTTGACATGAGGGCGTTATGTTCAGTAGTGCCCAGGAGCCCAGATTGGTACTTTTGTGGTGTCTTGCTGTAGGGCAGATACGACGTGGTACTGGGGGGGCAAGTTTTGGGAGAAAGAGGGGTTGTTTATTTCTTATTTCTGGTCTCCTACTACGTTTGGAGGTGGTGCACACCTATCATGGTCCCTCTACTTCCTGTAGTTAGTTGGTTGGGAAGGTTGTAGGAAAGGGGAGAGGCCAACAAAAGGCACACTGGGGCAGCTCCACCTTCTGCCCTATGCTGGGGAAGCTGGGTGATGCGGGCCAATGCTGCTCCTGCTGGCTGGGGCGAATGCTATCAAATCCGCCTTTCTTCCCAGGGCTGCTTCCATGGCCAAATGTTGGGGCAGAGTCTGCGGGATCGCACTGCTTTTAGGACCCAGGGGTGTGCGAGCAGGCGTGCACACAAGTCCGAACCTGTGGATCTGACCCCGCAGTAGGAAGGCAGCCAGCCCGCCTCTGCAGCATGCCAGAACGGGAATGGGAACCGCAGCCCCGCACAGGAGCTGTGCACACCTCGCCGGCAGGCGGCACCCAGTCAGCCTCCGCAGCGGGCCGGAACGGGAGCCGCAGCCCCGTCTGTGTATGGCCGTGCATTGTCCGCGGGGCAGCCGGCTCGCCCCCGCTGCGGGCGGGAACGGGAGCCGCAGCCCCATCTGTACAGGGCTGTGCACTGTCCGCGGGGCAGCCGGCACCCAGTCAGCCTCCGCAGCGGGCCAGAATGGGAGCCGCAGCCCCGTCTGTGTAGGGACTGTGCGTTGTCCGTGGGGCAGCCGGCTGGCCCCCGCTGCGGGCCGGGACCGGAACTGCAGCCCTGTGCAGGAGCTGCGCGCGCCTGCGCTGTGGGTCCCAAGGGAGCCTAGAGCCAAGATGTCGTCTGTGCAGTTCAGAGTCCTCGCTCAGCCCTGCTACCACTCAGGAGTTCCAGAGGCTGGCTCCCAAGGTCTGTCCCCAACTCGCCGCTCCAAATTCCAGCTCCCCAGCCCAGCTCCCCAACGGACTCCACTGTTATGCCGGTTTGCTAGGGCTTTTTCTCTTGTCCCTTGGCTTCTGCCCTCCCATGCACTGCAGCCAGCCGCGATCGGGTCCTGTGGTGATCCTCTTTGCTCCCTCCCCTCTCCCGCTGGCCCCCTTCTCTCCAAACCCTAGGTGTTTACTTGCGATGTGTGGATGTCTCAGCTGCGTTTTTTGTCACCTAGGGTCCTCTCTCTTGGCTCCTGGGTGGCCGCTCAATTGTGTTTTCTGGGAGAGGCCTTAGGGACTTCCTCTCCAGTCGCCATTTTGTCCTCCTCCTTCCTTTCATATTCTTAAGAATAGTGTATAATAGAAAATAATAGTAATGATCAGGTTCATCATCTTTATCATATAAAATGCCATCCAGTAAGCACGTGTTTGCCATCATTCCATGCTAGGTAAGAGTTGTGCAGATGATTTACAGTACACAATCTACAATGATATCTTCCTGAAGGATTTTAAAATTGAAGACATGTCTGATGTATAGCAATACCTAAAGAATATACAGCAGGATGGGAACACTGAAGAAATATGCAAATATGTAAAATATGTTTACAATATATACATGAGAGGGCTAAATGTATTTTAGGTGTGAGGACAGTAGATAAATTCTCTTGGGGACTAAAAAGAAGTACAGTGGTCACCTCTTGTATGTTGAGAATATGTTCTAAGACCCCCCTAATGGATGCCTGAAACCACGATTAGTACCAAAGTTTCACGTTTTCACTTAAAGGAAGGCGTTTATGGGTTCTCTGATGACATGTCCAAATTGTCAGCATCACCACTCTTGTACTTTGGGGCCTTTGTTAAGTGAAATAAGGGTTACTTGAACATCAGCACTGTGATATTGTGACAATCAATCTGATAACCTAGATGGCTACTGAGCAACTAATGGGCAAAGGGATGATTTACATCTCAGGCAGAATGAAGTAGCATGGCACGAAATTTAAAACTTACCAATTGTTTATATTTAGAATGTCCCATTTAATATTTTCAGACTGTGGTTGATCACAGGTAACTAAAACCATGGAAAGGGAGCTGCAGATTAGGGAGGACTACTACAATCAATTTTGAGAGTTCTATATGATGATTGCATTTGGACATGACCTCTCTTTCATCGTTCTAGAAATTTTCATGAAGGGGTAGGATATTTAGAAGTATTAATAAAAATAGCAATGACATAGTTTGGCAGTCTTTGGAATCCTAGGGGGAGCTTTTCTTGTGCAATTTGGGTGAATCCTTTGAAGGAGAAGAAAGGAATTTCCTATACTTCGCCTAAGTTATAGTTATAAGTTTAGAGTTAAAATATCAGCTTTTTAGTCTAAAGAGTCCTGGTGAAGAGCTATAAAGCACAAATTAAGTGAACTGATAACCTAGGGTTAAGTAAGTGTTACGGTACCGTATGACCCAAATAATAGGCTAGAATGACAGCAGCAAGTAACTATGCTCAGTGGTGCTAAAGGGTGTAAGAACAAGTTGGAAATTATAATATAAGACCTGGGATGAGTAAGCAGTGGAATGGTTTGAGATAAAAAATAAATTGGTTCAAAGGAATGCTTGTACAACTGAAGGTGCATGCTTATGAGAATGATATATTAGGACGATTATGTAATAATTCTCTGATTTTAAAATAACTATTATTTTAGTTAGAATTGAATTATAAATAGGGAGCTATTCTTTTTTCTTCCCTATGTGAACTTGGTGTGTGCATAAAGTCAGCTAAGTAAAAGCACATTTACTACAGTATTGAAGTTAATGGTACTGCTGCAGTTTCCATCTTTTGATGGGAGTGGCGTTACTTATGTGTGTATACACACACAGATACACACACATAAATCTACACACTCATACACACACACTTCATGTATTCCCTCTTTCTCCCTGTTTTAGTAGCTAGTTATTTCCTTAAACTCTGATTTGCTTTCTGTTTCTAGGTAAAAACAACTTACACCTCTGTGTGGAGGAGAATGAGAGGTACACACTTCCAGTTACAAAATAAAGAAGTCACAGGGATGTGATGTACAGCACGGGAAATATAGTTAAAGATATTATGATAATGTGGCACAGTGACATAATTATCATAGTGATGATGCTGTTAAGATTTATAAATGCTGAGTCACTATGATGTACACCTGAAACTAATATAATATTGTGTGCCAACTATACATTAATAAAAAAATCTTTTAAAAAAGTACAAGTCATACCAGTTCTGAGGGTTGATTTGGTTATGTCATCTATGGTTTTCTCTATAAACTAATTTTTTATTAATTATCAGAAGGAATCTTTAAAGCTATAACACTAAAAAAGCTTTTTGTAAAAGATTAATTTGATAAATTTGTAATGTAATGTATTTCTAACCTTGAGCAACATGGTTAAATTTATATATTTGTATAATTCCCCCATTTGTAGATGTTTGTTCGTAGAATTAACACAAATCATGCCTTTGCTTCTCTGTTTGCCTTTAGCTTTCTCTTTCAAACAGAGAGAGGATCATCTCTTGTCATCATGGTTGAAATATTTTAGTTCATTATGCTTGTAGAACTAACATTCTCAGTCTAACCCCAAGGAGACAGGGTATAGCATCTCCCCAGGGTATTTACACACTTTGTATATTTTTACTTGCTTTTAATTACAAAATAGGATAAAAAGAAATGAAAAATAAGCAGAGTTATGGAAATAAGAAACTAGAAGAATGTTTAATAAAAATAAATTAAATCTAATTTAGACCCTCTGGAAGAGCTGATGTATTGCTTTGTTTTATGGATTTCATTTAGAGTGCCTATCAGCCAAAGTGCAGAAGCAACATTAAAATATTTAGAGTGCATTCCTTTTTGTCAGTTTTCTTTTGTTATTTCTTTTGCCTGATGATTCCACTTATATCATTCAAAAGAATTCAATCCAGATGATAGAAGCTCTTTGTTACCTTTAATAACTTACAAGAGCAATTTGCTCTTACCTTAACGAGTCTGCTCTTTATCTTTGAAGGCAGGCTATGCTGTAGATGGAAGTTTAGGGTTGGTTATGTGTTGGACAAGGATCATACCTCTTAATTGGTTCACAAAGCATTGACTTATGCTTGAGGGAGAGATGTAAGTTTTAGATTATTTGCCAGAAATAATGCTGGAAATTGAGCAAAATATTTTATAAATTCAGGGTTTGAGGTTTTGATCAATAGAAAATTGTTGAGGATTAGTTCTCCCCTAGGGAAAGATTTTTGCTACTTTTTCAGTGGTTAATTAAAAATATTTTTTAAATCAATTTTACTCATTCTTTTGTTCTTTTTAGAATGTGGCTACTAGAAAGTTTTAAATTGTGTAGGAATATGTAACTCACATTGTATTTCCTTCTATTTGACAGTGCTTTCTCAAACTGTTTTGATTCAGTTCTATCTAAATTATCCTGTGGGTGATAGTTAGGGACTGGCTTTGTGGAAGACAACTGGGCATAAAGGTCTAATCCATAAGTGCGTTTCCTAGAGCCAACTGAAAATGCCTGTTAATTGTACTGGTACCATTTCAATACTCAGATTTGGTGTAAGGCAGGTGTGATTTTCTCTAGTCTGTGGGTTCATTATTGTAAATATCTAAATACATTTATTCAAAAGATAAAGGGATTATCTTTTCCTGATTTACCTTGGAAGGCCAAAGACCATGAAAATCATTTTTCTCTTGATGCTCCTGATTTTTCGGCCTCTTTCCACACATAATATACAATATATCCATGTAGTTCAAAAGCTATCCTTATGTTCCAAGGAGTATTGATAAGAGACATGCTAACTTTCACTTTATGTGATGCTGAAGTCTTATAAAACTGGTGAAAATATGGCCTGCTTTTTGCTACCTAGAAGCCTTGTGATCCTGTTTAAAGTAGCAGCCACTGTATGTGTCCCCTTCCATATAAGCATTAACTCTTGTGAGTGACTAAATTGTATTGCTTGCTGCTTTGAAGTTGTTTAAATTTTATCTGTTGATTTCGTTGAGTAAATTTTCTCTGCTCTTTAGGCTTAAGAGAGAAAAATCTAGGCATAGCAATCATACATAGTGATTTTTTTATGGGTTCATAGTTTCTGCAAGGAGAGTCCTCCAGAAGGCACAGAAAGCAAAATTACATTTCTTTCATGATGGTTTTTATGAGTTAAAAGTGTGCTGCCACCCTTATGTAAATTTTGTGTGCCTGGGAAAATCGGGGTCATCATTATTTAGCCAAGTTGATTTTACCAAATTATTTAAGGATGAAATAATGGGTAATGCTCAGAATAATTTTAAAGCAAATTGAAGAAAACAGGCAAATAAAAAAATAAAACAATTGGTGTCTCACTTATAAGGTTGTGTTCAAATGGAGTGAATTACCACAAAATTTTTTATAATACTTCGCAATTATAAGGAAGAATAATGTGAGGTTTTGAAGACTTGAACTCAACTGATAGCATGTGATTCTGTGTTGATGTTACACTGTTATAACAGGAGCTGAGTCATTCTGCCTATGCCATTCAGACACATGCATTTAAATAATTTTATCATTTCTATCACCACAGAATGATGGCAGTAATAATAAAAACAACATAATAATAATATAGTCAGAATAATATCAGCAATCATTTGTAGTTTCTTCAAATTTAAGGTTTTGCTTGATTAGATTATTTGCTTAAGACTAGTTGTATAATTTGCACCTCAAGGAGACAGTGGTTGTTTGAATTTTGCGCGAGTCATCCATTTGACTTTACATTCTTGTTTTAAACAACTGATAAAGTTGACTTGCACCATTTACTATTTCTATTTGTCATAAATCTTATAGGATGACACTGGGACAAATGGATTTGGATTAACAGGGAATTTTCCATATTTACTTTGAGTTTTTGTGGTCTTGCTGAAAAAATCATTTGTTCTTCCTGGATTGTCAAGTCTGTAATAAAAAAGGAAGTTTTAAGATCTAGACAAAACTCATTTTAAGAAAAAAAATCAATTTGCTAGTATTTGGATTAACAAGCATGCCCAGGATGCACTGTTGGCTGCCACTAAAAAACATTCTTCATTAGAAAAGTCCCCAGAGTCAGCTGAAATGTTAAATAATTTAGAATTTCTGAATCTTGGAAAAGTTTGAGTCAGCAAGCTAACAGAGTTTTTGTTTTCCAATTGGTTTATTTGTGGTACAAAAAGGATTCAGTGAGTATACATCTTCCCATGACATTTTACACTGCTGCAGTTTTAAACAGATTAGAGTAAAATATTAAGTAAATATTACCAAATGAGCTCAGGCTTTCTCTTTCTCTTGGTACTGAGTGACAGTAATCCTCTCGGACAAAAGAGGGTTCCTGACATTAGTGAAGTACTCTGTACAGTGTATACAGCATATGTCGAGAAAGTTTGGAAGGATAAGGAATATCAGACTAAGGGAAAAAAAAGCCATTTATCTGAAGCTTGATGTTTCAGATGCCCCAGGCAAATATTTCTTCTTCCAGCTTTATTGAGATATAATTGACACATAACCCTGAAAGTTTGAGGTGTACTGTATGATAATTCGATACCCATACATATTTGGAAATTTTAACCACAGTAAGGTTAGTTAAAACATTCATCACTCACATAATTACTGTATTGTTGTTATGGTGAGAATATTAAACCTTTACTCTCATAGCATTTTTCAAATACACCATATAATATTGTTAGCTATAGCACCATGCACCATATTATATCCTCAGAACTTCATATTTTAACTGAAAGTTTGCACCTTTTGATCAGCATTTCCCCATTTCTCCAATCCGTCAGCCTCTGGCAACCACCATTCTACTCTTTGCTTCTATGACTTCGTTGCTTTTAGATTCCACATGTAAGTGAGAGTGCATGATATTTGTCTTTCTTTGCTGACTTGTTTTACTTAGCACAATCTAGGAAAATATCTTGATTTGCAGACATTTCAGTTGTTGTGCCCAACACGTACCAGTATATATTGGACACTTAAAATGATACATCTCACTTACAGAATGGAATTTGGTGTAAGGCAGGTCTGTTTTGCTCCAGCCTGTCAGTTTATTATTGTAAATATCTAAAGAACCTAATTTGTGAAATTCCTTCCATCTAGAGTTTTATTTTTAGGTTGACAGAATTTTACACTTACATAGCTAATTAAAAGATACACTTGTGAATTTTTAAATCACATTATGACAATGAAACTGTTAAGATTATAGGATATAATTCTGTCACCAGGGAGTTGGAGATGATCAGTAAAATCATACTTAGAAGAAGCATAGCATGGTGGTTGAACACATGGACTATGGAGCCAGGTTGTGGAGACCCTAATCCTAGAGTCACTATTTGCTAGCTTTGTGATCCTGGACAAGATCATAATCTGTGAAACATTGATGATGATAGTAATAGTACCTACCTCTAAGGCAGTTTTAAACATTAAGTGAGTTATTATTTTTAGCATTCTTAAGACAATGTCTGGTACACAGAAAGAGCATATGTTAAGTGTCTGTTACATGCATACATAAAATTGGGGGAAGAAATAATCTCAGCCCTCATCCATGAGATTACATGGTGTTATTAATATCTCTTTCAGTGGTATCTACAAAAGCCTTGCCTGGTTAGATCCACATGGTTAAATATGTAAAGCTCACATACAGTATTATGATTTCTTTGATGAACTTACTGGGTGCTTTAGCTTTATCTCAGGTAAATCTTAAGGTTATGTGCAACTAAAATAAAATCTATTGCTAAGAAAAAAGAACATGTAATTCTCAATTTGAGGGCTGTTTATAACATTTCTTTTTGTATTTCTTTTATCATTCACCTTCTAAATACCAGGTAGTGTGCTAGGCACTTACAACTTTTGCTAGAGGTGGTAAACATATAATGCAATACATAGATAATGTACTCTAGAATCATACATCTGTCCACCTGGAACCCATGTAATTCTTTTTAACCCATGTCACCCCAATAAGTCTAAATATGTATGTATGTGTATGTGTATGCATGTATATATGTGTGTGTGTATGTGTATATATATATGTATATACACATACACACACACACACACACACACACACATATATATACACACACACACATATAAACTTTTGCTAGAGCATGGGTAGACAAAATAAAAAGAAATGAAGCTCTATTTTTCAAGTTATTGGTAGCTCGCATATATCATTGTTGTAGTCAGTAAATTACTGGCATGAGAGAAAAAAAATCTACATTTTATCCTGCAGAATTTTATTATTAACATTTAATGCTTTCATGTACATGAAAGCTACTTTATACTTTTTTGCCTTCTTAATAATTTGCAACTTAATGCCTACTTTTAAACTGTACCTTTTAAAGTTTAAGTTAATTTCTTCACTTATGACATCCTGATTGGTTACTGTATAATATTTTCTCAATCTCTTTCAAAGAAAATTTATCTTGATGGTTAATTTATCCATCATGGTATACTTATTTAAGTCCATGATTCAAGAGGAAGTACAGCAACATATTTGTTAATGTAAACTTTTTTTGCAATCCACAAGATTTAAGTACAGTTGCACACATATTTGTATCAAAGCAAATGTGGCTAACAAATTTATGGTTTATTCAATAGTAAATTCTCAAAAACATATGAAGTGTGATTTCAAAAAATATTCCCAACTGGTGTTTTTTGTTTGTTTGTTTGTTTTAGGGGTTTTTTTTGTTGTTGTTTTTTGTTATGGCATCCATAAATAGGAACTATTTTGGATTACTTCTAAAAGGAAATTGTATTATTTTTAAAGGCCTAGGATCCTGAATGAGTTTGCATTTAGTGGAATGTTAGTTTGTATATTCTACTTTCAGAAAACTGATAAGAAATGGCAGGACAAGATTTTGCATTCATTTTTAAGGCAAATAAATGACCCTCTGATTGTACAAAATAACATTAGGTGGACTATGCCTGTGTTTCAATAAATGGATATTGATCCAAAGAAGTGAAATGTGTGTTTCCACTCAACTTGTATCATTTTGCATTCATGAACATCTTTATTCTGTAATAATGATTTTTAAATGTATTTGATACACTAATACATATATTTCAGAATATCTTAGTATGTTTACCTTCTATAATTGTCCTGAGGAAGCTCTGTAGTTCATTAATCAATACTTTATTTGTTTACAATGAATTAGGAAATGCTAGATGTCCTTTGGATTATAGCCTTCCCACTGTGCTATACCTCTACTGATGTACAGTAAAAATTTATAAATTATGCTGATAAGAAAAGTTATATCAACTACTATTTTAATTCAAGGATGTAACTGGAACCCTTCAGTAGTGTTTTACCTTTTGCCAAAATTAGTCAAGTGTTACGTTTTTGTCTGTTCAAGACTAAATCCCTGTTGCAAAGTGGAACTGAGACCAGGTGCATTTTCCCCAGGTGCCTGCAATTATTATTTTTAAATATCTTAAATATTGACATGCAATATTACATTGTTGCATAAATTTAAATGTGGTGAGTAACTAAATGCAATCTATGAGATTTGTCTATTTATTAATTAAAAATATTTATTGATCACATATACTAGGTTTTGTTGTAAACACAGAAATGCAATAATGAATGAAATAAAATGATAATTACATTATAGATGAAAGATTTATGATAAACAAGTAGACACATACATTATTATTCATGTAAGATAAGTGCTATGAGGAAAAATAAGGCAGAGAAAAGAAATGGAAAAACTTTGGGATGTTCTTTCAGGTAGGATGGTCAGGGAAGGCTTTTATAACATGATGAGCATGCAACCTAAATATTGCATAAGAATGCTTTAGGCAAAGAGAGCAGAAAGTACAAAGGCTAGGCTGGGAGAGAAGGGTCAAAGTCTTTGTTGTTATTTGACGGATGGCAGATCCCTCAGTCGGATTGTCCCTAGCAGTATTTACCATTATATCTATGAGGTATTAAACAACATAATGGACAAATATAAATAAAACACCTCACATCATTTTATAGCTGTATTTTACTCAATTTTAGATTGTTCTGTGAATTTGAAAATTTTTGCTTTTGACCCTCTTTCTTGCTCATTGCTCTTCTCAGCATCTTGGCATCTAAACCAATCTCTCTCTTCTTACTTTTGGGAATATGTTATAGTTTTGTATCATATTTTACATAATAATGTTTTTATTAAAAAGTTAAGTATTAGATAAAGCTCCAAGTCCTAAAAGATTCTTCAATTTGACATTCATGATAGGAATTGTGGGACTTTAAATAAGACTGTCGGTAATGTGAAAGGGTAACACGATCTGGAAATAAAGCTGCCCACCCAGTGTCAGTGGCTGATAGGATGTGATTAATGAAGGAGATAATGGACTGAAGAAATGAGCAATAGAGGTGTTGGTTGTGGCCTGCTTTTTTTTTTTTTTTAATGTTTTGATGCAAGCTAAGAATACAGTTTTTTTTTTTTTCCTAAGAAGAAATTGATAGTAAGTTGTCTTAGAGACTTCTGATAGTGACGATGTGGTCATGAACTCATATAGAATTTTGTTTTTCGATGAATATTCACTTTGTATAAATAGGAGATATTTATAATTAGTTTTGTGTTCAAGTATGTACCAAAGAATTTATAACAGAAAGAGCCAGATATATACCTGGAAAAAATTATACAGGTTTGTTTGAAGTTAAAGGATTAAGCATGTGAGGCAAAATTTTACATATAGAGGCATTACTTATGGTTTAAGGGCTTAAACTATTTGAAAATAAATAAGAAGGATGTTTTTAATTATAAGTAATTGGATTTAAATCATGTGAACATTCCAAAAATAAACATTTTTTTACCTTCAACATGAAAATAACATGCTATTTTGTTTTTTAATTGTTTTATATAGGGTGTCTTACCCATGTTAAAACTGCTTTCCATATGGAGCTTCACTTGTAGATTAGAAAAGATATTTATAGAAGCTGTACGAACTTTTAAAAGACCATTAGAATGCATTTGTATGCTTTTTAAATAAAATTTATAAAGGGTTAATTATACTTTTGCAGTAACTTTAGCTGTTTCTTTAAAATGCTTTCAGAGAGGATCCTCTCTGTTATTTAAAACAACCTTTGAGCACCATGCTGTAGTTTTTATATGTTTGCTCATTCACATTCATGAGAATTCAAATGTATTTTACTAACCTCTAAGTTTGTGTGACAAAGAAACGTAGCATGCAAATATATTTTACTGACCCTTAACTTAACAAATTTAACTTGTAAATATTAAAGATAATTAAAATGCCTGGTTCATTCTTTATTGTCTCTGCTTTCTTAGATATGTTTATTTTTACTTAAGGAATGAGAGGCCCCTAAATTTCAGTTTACAAGACTGAATGATTAGAATGGCCATAGTTTTGTAATAAAAACAGCTCTGACATGATAGTATGTGTGTGAACCTGGTGCTATTAAGTACAATGCTTAGCATTTCTAGTCTCAAAATTCAGTTCCTTCACTCCAGTTGTCTTTGATTAAATAAAAACGTTATTAACAGAATCTTAAATTTCTTTTTATACGACTAAAATAAGAAGCTGTCTTTGTATTATATTAATTTCCTCATTACTTCCAGTTTAACTGCGATGAAATTATGCAATGATTCTCAAGATGTATTTTTACAACTGAATTGATACTCAAGCCTTAATTTGAGAATCAAATTTGTTCTCCCTCCAATCTTAACAACTCAGAAACTTGTCCCTTGATTTCATAAGAAATTAAGAGTTGGTTACTTAAGAATAACAGAAAATCAAAAGCTGAAAACCTCAGCCTGCTAACACCTAAGAAAAACATGATGATGATTACTGTGGTTTCTTAAAGAAAGAAAGTTAAAATATATTTTTTGATATTAAAAGGTATAAAGATAATTTAGTAACTACTCCTATCAAAGGAGAAATGTGACCTCTGAAATAGGAAAAGATATCCACAAGGTATCTCAACTAGAACACTGTTATATTACTATAAGGTTATTAAATTTCAAACTGTTATGTATAAATTAATTATGAATGCTATGTTTAAAATGTAACTTTTGTCAGGTCTTTTATGAAGAATGCTTCCTGTACTGTACCCATTTGTAGAATTGAATTTTATTATAGTAGAGCCCATTTTTAAAACATGTATTTGATTAAACTACAGGTCACATCTCATCTTTAGAAACATAACCAGTGATTTCCTTTATATTGAATAAGTAGTATGCACTTAACTTGTGCAAGCTATTGTACTAAGCACTAATATTCTTGAGTTCTAGTCTACATATTTTGTTCTTTTAAATATAAGGGTGTAAGTGTTTTAGATTATAAATGATTCACGATCAGAAAGCATTCTTGTTTTATAGGCACCATAACTCAGTGATCTGAAAGATTTAAATATTTTCCTGAGAACTGATAGCAAGGGAAACAGCCTAGATCTGTCAGCAAGTAGAACATTAAGCAAGGAAAACTTTAGAAGGGGTACTAAAACAGTGCCACAATTTTGAAAATTATATTCTAAATTAGGACTTTTCAATAAATTCATATGGAAAATGTTTTAGTGAGATCCGTGAGATTAACAAAATCCTTATTGCCTACTCTCCCACCACAATAAAATACAAAGTTGGGGAAAAAATTGTAATATTACCTAGTTATTGCTTGCTTTGCACAAATTGCTAGAGACTGACTCTTTTCAAGTCTAGTTCAAAGTCACACCCATTGTTGATATCATGAAAAAACAAATAGCAAAACTAGCCAGGTATTTAAGGCAGCTGGTAGCTTAAAATTGAATTAAATGGTCTCATATTGTAATTATTCACATTAACAAAATCTGTGAATTCCACTGTAGCCTTCTAGTAACTCTCTTCCACTTGAATACCTCAACAATGTATGAGAAACTATTTTTCTCATTTTTGTCATCATATACCACACAATTCTGAATGGATAAAGGACTCATTTATGTAATCATTCTTTAGTAAATAAATTCTGAATGCTATTGATTTGCATGTAATGTTCCTTAAAATGTGATCAATGCACAACCATTAAATCCAAGGAATTGGTGGTGGTGCTGGGGGTTTCTCCTTCCTTGTCTCACCTCCAAATATAAGTGAGGCAGAAAGGGATTTCCCCCCTTTACTTAGTGCTAGTAAAGCTTAATGATGTTTTAGAAGTGATATTACACCTCAGAAAAGGGGTAATGCATCTTTAAAAGCTAAACTACATCTTCTTTACTTTTATCAAATTCTCTATAAATCTTTCATGACAGTTTATTTAACAAAGTGTCATTGAAACTGTATAGATGATTGATGTGACCCATGTAAGATCAACATGAAATGTTTGTAAATGTCAGCAAAATGTGACCATCTAAAAGCATATAAGGATGGAGTTTCTATGAAAGTGAAAAACAAACAGAGAAATGTTTATCTTATTCTTTGCTTTCTGGTATGCAATTACAAATTCATGGAAGAAGTATTGTATTTGATTTTCCTTGGAGTTCATATCATCAAAGATCTAATTTGCTTTTGACATTTACCCTTCCAAAGCTTTGGTCTCTTATTCATTGGATAAGTTTTTTTCCTATTGCCTATGGAAAAATAATATAGACTCAGAACTTTTTAGAAAAAAAACATAATTGTTTTGGAAAGTATTCACAGAACCTTGACCAAAAACTTTATGTTCAAATTATAGGAATCAATCAGCATAGAAATGTATAGTGACTGTCAAATGGTTATGAGCCAAGTTCATTAGTGCTTGGATAATGAAATAGAATAAAGTATAAGCAAAATACAATGCAATATTTAAAGCCACTGATTTAAATTTTGGTGTTAGGGTATTGCTGACTACAGTAATGTTCTAAATACTTGGCTATCATTTAGGGAGTTCTCCACTTTGTTTGACTATATTTGTGTCTTTGTAAGTTAAGCCCCATTTTAATCACTTTATTCTTTTCTTCTTATTATTTCTTGCTTTACCATCTACCATTTCTCATTATTCCATTTTTATGTGAGCATGTCTCCACTTATTTAACTCCAACTCCTTCTTTTAAGGTGTTAAGGACTGTGTTCATTTTGACGTCAGTTAAAACCTTGTGGCATCTTCCCAATTCTTTTTTGAGCTTTTTGCTAAAGATATGAAGTCATCTCATTTCCAGTGAAGACATCTGTAGAGTGCCATTCTATATGCCAGTTCCAAGCTTGTTACTCCCAGCAAGTTAATACACCCAACAAACAAGGTTAGGGAGTATATCTTCCTAGCATGTGAAAGGCTTATATGCAAAGTCCTACCAAACACAAAAACAGATATAACATGATGTTCTATAATATGTTAGAGATTAAAGGCTTGACTCTTTATTTAGCCTGTATGATTTAGGAAGGGAAAGGTGGGAACAAAGTGATAAGGACCAGCAGTTGAAAGAGGACATATTGTAGTATCCTCCATTTTAACTCCTAGTCCCCAATAATACATATTAATTGTATGTGTGAGGGTGTTTATGTGTAAAGTTTCCAAATTCTACTAGATCTATAGTGAATGCTAATCAATAGCAAATATTAATAATTCAATAAATATTTGCCATATCAAATAGAATGAATTGAGATTGTTATTGCCTTAATGTCAACTTTGAGAATGAGAACTTAACAATATGTGTTTCCTATATAAACTGTGTCTCCTTTTGAAATGACAGAGGCTCTTGGTAAGTTACAGGTTTCATTGATACTCTGCTGTGGCACTGTTAATCTTATTTTGATTGAAACAGGGTTCTGGACAGCAAAATTGATGGGTGTTTATGGTGAGACTATTGCAAAAAAGTGGTAAAAAGACTTCATATTTAGGTGTGCCTGGGGCGAGAATTAAAGTTATATGTAGAAAATACTCTGCTTATTGTACTTGTTTTAGAACACTATGCATTATCAATCTCTGTATTTAAACACATTTAATATCTATATTTTGATTGACATACCTCTTGTCAGTTTCAATGATTTTCTTTCCGAAACAACATATAATAGAGTTTCACAACGGACAGAGCATTTATCTTTCTTGTTAGGTGATGACTTTTCCAACATAGGACCTGTACAGCCATTCATATGTCACATAATAATGTCATCAGATTCTTGAAGACAAATATTATGTAGTGAATATAATGCGATGAGTATTTATTGCATTAAGTTAATTTTAGGACAATTTTGTTAGACACAAATATAAACAGGAAATAAAATGAAAATTAATACAGTGTGGGAGGATGTTATGCTAATTTAAAATACACATTACATGCCAAAAGATATTTTTGCACAGTGCTATCATTTACTCATTGGTGTAACCCTTTGCTATCATATAAAATCAAGATCGGAAGTAAACTAAATTATATCTAAAAACTCAGTAAGCCTTACTAATTTTTAGAGTTCAACCCTCCAAGTTATTACCATTGTTACTTTTACTAGACCACAGGTGAGCTAAAGATTTTTTTGGCCCAATGATGCAGTTACAACTGGAATTTAATTTGTAGATTTTTTATAACTATTTAACTAGAATAAAACCAGTATATCAAGATATTTTCTAAGAGAAGATATCTCATTCAGTTCACACATTCCTAGCATAAAATATTTTTATACTATGCCTATTTTTAAGGCATGTTTAAAAATGAAAACTCAGAACTTGGAAAATGTTGTGAGTTTTGCCACCTTAATATTTTATTTATGCTGAGTGTTTGAGAGACTTTCCCCCCTTTTTCTTTCTGGCTTACACTTGCTTTTAATTCAGTAGTTATTTTTAAGTAATGTTTAGAATAGTGAATATCTTAGAATAGATTGATCTATATCTAGTAAAATGTCAATCTTGTTATTTGCATTTACAGGACTCTTATTTATTAACAGAGCTTGAATTCCCTTTGGTTTGAATTCAGGACTGTGTGCCTCTGCAAAAAGAAAAAAGTTATAGGGGTGTAGTGTTTAATTTTTTTTTCCTGAAAAGGGTAGAAATATGTCTTTCTTGAAGAGAGATAGTTGGCAGGTATGATATGTTATTCTTCATTTAGGGGGAAATATTGCAATAACACAACTTTTAGTTGCAAATAACACTTATGATTTAAGTTAAGACATGTCTCCTGTAAGGCAAAAAAATTATAGTGATAAATGATCATTAACTGCACAGATATAGTAACCTTATGTTGTATACCTTATGTTGTATAGATCCCCAATATACTGCATTATTTAAAATAAACTATTTCAGACATTATCTAATTAAATTGTTACAATGAATAATTATTTTAAAAATCTATCCATATAGTTTTTTTTTCTGACTATATCACAATTGCAGTTAAATTAAAACCAACATAAGTTAAATAGGTTTCAGAAGTGGAGGATTTGAAGAAGGCTTCAAAAACTAAAATTGAATATGGGAGCATTGGATACAGTGCATATCAATTGTTTTGCTAACATTGTTAACTGAACCTGATATCCTATGAGGAATTCTTTTCTTCAGAAGTCAAACACTTTTTCTCAGAGTTAAATTATAGCCAATAAGAATGACATTACACATACACACACACACACTAATATTTTGTTGTTCAGAACTATTTACCCCCATTCCAGATAGTAAGACTATTTTGCATTAAATTTAAATGACAAAAGTATTGCCTATTACTATTACCCGTGTGGAGCAAATCAGGATTTTGCAAATTGTTATAATATTATGCATTCTTTATAGCAACATGTACTAAAATTGGAATGGTACAGAGAAGGATTAGCATGGACCTTCTCCAAGACATGTGCATTTATGAAACAGACTTCATGTTTATCCTACTCATCTTTTAAAAGACCAAATCAAACGCCACCTGCCTTGATCTCCTCAGGTTGAATATTTCTCTCTCTTTTGTGCTCCATATGCTCCGATGATGTCAGTATTTTAGTCATTTGCATATGTTTATATCTTTCTCATTAGATTGTGTGCTCTGGCCCTGTGTAATGCATCTTCATATTCTCCATAACATTGAACACAGTGCCTTGCACATAGTGGTCACTGAAAACCTCCTATGGAGTTGAAATTCTATGAGTCATTTGCTGAATATGAACTGCAGTATACACTCACTAAAGCACACAAGCTTATAAAACAAATGAGAGAAGATCATTTAAATCTTTCAGGTGGTGGAAGTTTTTGGAGTTGTCTGGATGTCAAGTGAGAAATTTTAGAAAGATAAGGGAAGGGATTGTGTATGAAAGGAGAAATGTTCCTGCTTTATGCCTCACTTTTTACACCTAGTGGTTGTTTGCAATTCTAAAACAAATATATTGAACATTAAGATAGAGACTCATGAAAAATATTGTGGCAGTTGTTGATCTATCCTGGGAATAGCTTACTTCATTGTGTCATTTGGATTGCTTCTTTCTTTTTGTTTTATGTGGTACCTTAGAAGCATACCATTTTTCCCTTTGAGACGACTGGAGTGACCTCTCTTCTCAGTATGTATAAGAGGTTAAAGGTATCTTGTAACAGCTTATAGCTCATGGGGAAAATGTGTCTTTGCATCTGTTTGCTTGTAGACATGGTGCTATTAAAGACTTGCCTTTTTCCCAAAAAATAGTCTTTAGGAAAAAATGCAGTCTGGAAAAGTTAACGGGCATCATATTTTTGCCACATCTGAAGGTTTCCAAGGGTTCTAAATGAGCTACTGCACACGTAGATATTTTCACCTCTTTCTCTGTCTCTGTATGTATGTGTATATGTGTATTACGTATGTATACATACATAGGTATTTTTTTTACTTTTTTTACCTAATTCAACTATGTCATGCTAAACAAATGGTTGCTTTCTGCCCACTTGAAAAGAATATTTTTAGCTGAACAGCTTTGTCTGGCTTTGCCAAAGCTTAACAATGATTCTGTATTTTTACTGTAATTTTAAAACTTGCCATGAGTGAAAGAAGAGATATTGAATTGCCACCACTACACAGTTGCTCCAAGATGAAATAAAATGTTCATCTATGTCAAACAAATTAATCTGAATAGAATCCATCAAACTATAGTCATAGTTTCCTAAGCATGCTTGGAGCTCTGTGGATGTGCAAACGAACGACCATATGGAAGTGGCTTTTTCCAAGGTACCAGTGGGTATGGTTTTGTGGGCTGCATGTGCTTGTTGGCACTGTTGGCAGCTCAGCACTCTGGGAAAGGCATTACTTTCAAACATGAGTAATTGATGAATTATATGTAATATGTAAATGCGAATGCATAAATCTCCTGAATGACAGCTTAATTTATGTGAGCTTTTAAGAATGTGGGATTAGATTTTAATTAAATATCTTCAAAGGCACCCTGACTTATTCAGTTTTTTGTCTGCTATCTTTAGTTAGAAGTAGGGGAAGGTTTAAATCATAATTTTCATGTTTTTCTACTAAGTGGTCATCGTTTCGTAGAAAAATCAAGGTATTTAAAAAAGAAAAGTATTTATCTTTAATTATAAAAACACTGCTGTTATGTTACAATGGTTACAGTTTGTCATATATAATACCTAGATATAGAATATATGTGGTTTCAAAGTTAGTGTCTTAAACTTCAAACATAATTCTGAAAAATTTCAGATGCTACCATATATTGTTTGATGATAGTATTTTGAAACTTATTTAATATGCAGATTAGGATTAAAAGGAAGCTAATTAAAACCTTTGAAATTTATGAGCCCTTTTCCGATTTATCTACCTATGTGACCACATTATGAATTAAAAGAATATAAATTTAATGGATCCACTTAAACTGTGCTGTAAATGCTGTTAATTTTTTAAAAATATATTTTGAGGGTGCTCCCACATATAATGCGCAACCATGTTTTTGTCCCAAACTTTTTTGGGAAAAAAATCTTTAGTTTTTATTTTTTAGTTCAAATTTTTTAAAATTTATTTTTATTGGTAGACGTATTGGGGTGACATCTGTTAGCAAGGATTCCATAGGTGTCAGGCATACAATTCTACAGTGCATTGGCAACTTGTTGTAAAATAAGTTCACCACCTAATGTGACTTCTCTTTCCATCACCTTATATTTAGCTTCCCCCCTCCTCTCCCACCCCTCCCCTGTCTCCCCTCTAAATTCAAAGTTTTATTTGTTTATATTTAGGCATTTTTTGTATGATAAAGGAATTTTAGCATTTATTATTTAACATTATGGTACAAGAAATTTTATGTAACAAATAATTACAAAAAACAAGAAAAGATACAAGGCACAAGAAATTTTATGTATAAAATTTATGATTACCATATTCCAGGGTATTATTTTGCATATGGATATTGTTATTACTTTCTAGAGTTACACCTTTAACTCATAAGCATAAATAAAAGAATTTAAAAAACTTAAATAGATATGGAATTAGTACTACCCATTGATAATGCACATCCTTATTTTTTCCTCCCAAGTTTGGACAAAGAAGTGTGCATTATACTTGGCAAAATATGATATTTCAACTTATTTATAGTTTATTGTAAATTACATTGTTCATAAGTAATAAATATTAAAAAAATTTTGACCAATTCTGGATTATGCTTAGTTTTTACCTGTTTCTCCTACATACTTGCTTTCTCTTAATTTTCACTGAAAAGCTTACTTTTTGATTACTGAAAAATGACTACCTATAATTCTTCATTTGAGTATGTTTTTCCTCTAATATATCACTGTAATGGTTAATTGAACAAACTGGAATCATACCTCATAGGTTCTAACTCCCAGCTCTCTACCACTGCCTGTCGTGTACCTTGGGCAGATCATTTAACTATGCCCAAGTTTCAGTATTTTTGCCGGAATGAGATGACTTAATATAAAGCACTTAGATGCGTGCCTGGCACTTGATATGGCCTATGCCATTTGTTGTTATTATTTATTCCCCCTGTTTCCATCACACCCTCACTTTTGCTTGACAGACCTGTCTCCTCTCTGGCTCCAAGACAATTTCATTCCCATCTCCATGATTTTCCTTAGTTTTCTTCTATCACAGCATTTGTTGTTTAATCATTTTCTTATTTCTTTTGTTGTCAGGTTTATCAGTATGAAACTTACAGTCCACTTATTTGGATTCTGTCATATAACTTAAAAATAACTCCCAGTGTGAATTTCTAGCTCCCTTTATCCCACTTGCCTTTATCCACGTTTGATAACCATGGAGTATTTTCTCCTTTAGCCTGCTGTTTATTCTGTTGTGTTAAAGTTGAGTTTGTTTCTTCCACTCTGAGAATGTGCTCTTCTGTTCATTCGAAATTAAGGAAGGAAAATTACTTGTCTTACATTAGAGCTGAGACCTAACTGCATAAGGTATAGTGAATTTAGAGTCGGACAGATGAGGGCTGTCGTCTGGATCTGCTGGAGAGCCTTCTGCAATTTAGCCTCTCTGAAGCTATTCAATTTGGTATTTCAGTTCCTAGAGAACAGAGCTCTTTCATCCAGCATGCATGTGACACCTTTTCATAAATGACAGACCTATACTGTAAAATACTTGATGCGAGTTTAGGTTTAACATTTTCTCTGCTGAATTATAAGTATATTTTAGTGAAAAAAAACCTTCAAAAAATAAAACTTTAATAATAAGTGATCTTTTAATTATACCCATTTTTACCAAGCACACAAAAATTTAAAAAAATAATGATCTTTGTTATAAAAGCACAAACAATCTTTCTTCTTGGAGTAAAAGTCAGAATAGTTTCAAATTGTAACTACTACTCAGGGAGTACAAATAACAGATGAGTTTAGAGGCAAGCAGATCTGATTGTGAATTTCATTAGTAGGTGTGTGACATTGGGCTAGGAATCTGAGGCTCATAAAAGGATAATAATATACTTCCAGAGGTTTTGGTAGTTATTATATATGTTATATCTACAAATGTGTCTTATCTATATCTCTATCCATCTCTCTGTCATCTATCACACTTTATACATCACGCTTTATATCTCAGTGTTTTCATTTACTTTTGTATGTGCACAGTCAAATTCAACTTGCATTATTTTAGACATACATCATTTTCAATAGTCCAGATTGCAAAAATGAAGCAACAAAGAAATGTTTAAACCATCATAACGATTGTTATGGAAGAAGCACGGACTCAAAATCAGTAAACATGGGTTGCAGTTGTGGCTTCTCTCCAACTAGCTGTGCAACCATAAGTAGGCACACCATTCCACCTCTTTGGGCTTTGCTTTCCCTATGTGCACAGGGATGAATTTGTACTAACTGTATTCTGAGGTTCCTGACAGCATTAACTCTGTGGGATTCTTTAAATTCTGTGATTCTGGAGATAGCATAACGAAGTGAGTTAGTGTGCTGGACCTAGATTCACACTGTCCTGTCTAGGCTCTATTCTAAGTTCCCCAACACGGTAGCCACATACCTTTGGATACTTGTTTATATTCCTTGAGCTGCATACAGTTCTTTGCTCTTTAAAGTGAGCATGCCAATGATAGTACATACTTCATAATGTTGTTGAATGTTAAATGAGTCATCACATATAAAGAATTTAGTAGACTTCCTGCTACATAGTAAGTATTCACTACAAATTACACATTATTATCCAGAGCTGCAGAGAAGACACACTAATGAAATGTGCCCTGCTAATACCACATCCTGATGATACAAGAACGTATCCATCAGTTGGTATAGCTAGTAATCCAGAATGATACTTAACCTATCTATTCCCATATTGATGTCTTATTCTCAGTGCAGTATTCATGCCTTGTACTTCCTGTTGTCCCTCATTCACATCACCTGAAATTGAACTTTGCCTTTAGTAGATACTCATGAATAGTTGATTGATGATACAGATTTTAATTCTTCTCTGAGTAGCCGCATTTAAAAAAATCTCCAAAGTTCTCATTTTTAAGTTTAATAAGACTCTAGATACATATTTATGGAAGAATGCAGCCTGCATCATGATGAGCAAGTAACAATATTGGATACTATGAATCATAAAGATTGTAGATGACGTCACTTCATAAATTACATTTTAGGCTAAAGTGCTTTCACTGTCATCTTTCTGACTGATTATCCCCTCTCCCAAATAATTTATTTGTACATATTATCTTCATATGTGTCAGATACTTATTCTTGTACAATAAAGTTGGGAAAATATTTTCTTGTTAGAGAAAGAAAATTTTTCTGTTGTTAGAATTTGGAAGTCTTTTAAAAATCTATTCTTTACAATTATCTATTCTACTTAAAACATGAAGTCTTAAAAATAGATTGGAGGCCTTAGAACAAATAGATTAGCAAATTACTATAAAATAACCTCATTGGACAATAAGGATATTTATTCTCCCATTAATATTTACTTAAGAAAAACCTATGTAACTGAACCCAGGAACTTGTTACACCATAACAAGTACAGACATCACCTTTCTGCCTTGTTGGATTAATATCCAACTCACTGTAAACAAAATATTGCAGGTCTCATTCTAAAAATAAACAAAGTCCAGTCTAATTTTGCACAATGTCATAGAGAAGGAAAAATAGTAGTTTCATTACTAATTTCTTTGCTGGGGGCAGTTGTGCATTTTAGAGCTATATGCCGTCGCCGGTCCCATAATCTAGAAGCATTACAGGAGATGGCTCTCAGAGATAAAAATAGACAGTCTGGCTCTATCTGAAGAATAATGCCAAGAAATGTAATCCTGGTAACTAACAATTGACTTTGGTCAATTCTGCTCATTTTTAGTAGAATCAGACAAAACCCAGAGACTTCTGTCCCTTTGAGTTGTCGGGGTTAGAGGTGGCTTGTGTGCTGGTTAGATCCTATAATGATTTCCTGTGGCTTAAAACTCATCTTCCTTTATTCAGTGGGTCTGGAGTAAGGCCTAGACAGTTGTAATTATTAAATGCCTCAAAGGTAATTCTGATGTGTTGCTGGATTTGAGAATAACCAGGTTACTTTTTTCTATGATAAAAAAAGGTTTTCCTTTTCCATATTCTTTAGGATGAACTGCTTTCCCAGTGAGACTATAAATTTAATGAGCACTGGTATGCTGTAAACATTAGAGTCTTAACATTGGTGGGTGATACAGGCACAGAGTTGTAGGCCATCTCTTGTAGACATAAGAAGGTCCTTTCAATCTATGCATGTGTGGATTCATGAGTATAATTATATATGACTGGATTTGGAAGATTAGAGTTGAGGACTGTTAACCAAAATTACAATATATATATACATTAAAAGCAGCTTAGATATCAGAAATAAACTCCAAGTAGAAGCAAATTGAGTTTCTTAATTATGTATTATGTACTCAGTAGATAGAAATTGCTAGAATAATTCCATAAGAAAATAAAATTATAGCCTGAAATATAAATAGTTCAGTCATCCAGTCTGTCTTCTGGCCTTTTACTACAAATGTTTCACTTGTATAGACATAAACAATGTACAAGACAACCTTCTCAACAGTATTACTGAATGTCTCATTGCTCATTTAGGTATTTGTTGAAATACAGTTGCCACCTCACAATATGAAATCTGTGTAGAAAAGAGACTTTTGAAATATGAAGATCCATAATCAGTTTTACAGTACTGCCTGTATGCACAGCGATGTCACTAAAAGTGGACACAATCGATGTTCAAATAATAATTTATACAAAAATATTATTTATTAAACAAAATGTTTGTACCTATATATTTTGGAAACCAATATTTTCAAAGAAAGCAAATGTTTTAGTGACTGCGGCCAAATTAAATGTTTTATTTAAGGCTGTTGAGGCAGCCAAAGATTTTAATACCATTTTCAAAATATTCCCACTCTTCTATTTTCACAGAGTCTTTTTCATTCTCACCCATCATCCTATGGAAATATTTTGAAAATGTATTTTGACCATGAAAACAGTGAAATATTTTGAAAATGTTTTCAAATTTTAAGAAAGATTAAGCAAAAATTACAGTGAGTATGGTGCAGTTGAAAGAACATTAGAAGCCATAGAACAACATTGTGTAATAGTTTTGACTATGTAGCTTACTTGTTGGTGGGTGACCTTTAATTTATCACCTCACCACTCAGGGCTTTCAATTTATTAATCTATAAGTTGAGAAAGTTTTACTAAATGCCACATATTCTACAGTTTGCATTGCAACAAAATATATATTGATTACATGCATTTTCAAATATCCAAGTATTCTCTCTATTTTTAAATAAAAAAGCAACCCATGTCTGTCCAGTTTTCAGTTGGATTGTTTGTTTTGTGTTGAGTTGTATGAGTTCTTTATAAATTTTAGATATTAACACCTATCGGATGTATCATTGGTGAATATCTTCTCCCCTTCAGTAGGCTGTCTTTTCATTTTCTTGGTTTCCTTCTCTGTGCAAAAGCTTTTTAGCTTGATGTAGACCCATTTCTTTATTTTCCTTTTGTGTCCCTTACCTGAGGAGATAGATCAGGAAAAATATCACTAAGCAGCACTATTTATAATAGCAAAGATATGTAAGCAATCCAAATACCCGTCAGTAGACTGATTGGATAAAGAAGAGGTACATACATATGGCCATAAAAAGAATGAATCTTAACATATGTGACAACATGATTGAACTTAGAAGATATTATGCTAAGTGAAATAAGTCAGATTGAGAAAGATACATAACATATGATTTCACTTTTAGATGGAATCTAAAGAACAAAACAAATAAAACAGAAACAGACACATAGATAGAGGGGAGGTGGGTTGGGAGTGGGTGCAAAAGGTGAAGGGATTAAGAAGTACAGATCGGCAGTTACAAAATAGTAATGGGGATGCAGAGTACAACATGGAGAATGCAGTCAGTAATATGGTAATAACTGTGTGTGGTGCCAGGTGGGTACTAGACTAATCAGGGGGTGACTGCATAAATTATATAAATGTCTAACCGGTATGCTGTACACCTGAAACTCATATGAAATTATATTGAGTGTCAACTGTAAATGAAAAAATAAATAAATTTAAAAAATTGTCCCATATAACATTTTTATTTTTCTAATAGAAAGTTCTGTTATCCTTTTTTTTATTTCAAGAAATAAAAGCAAAGAAACACATAAAACAAGCATAGTATTTTAAACCTTAATTAAGTATTGCCAGTTATGTGTTCTGTATTCCTTAGTGACTATGGATGGATTCAAATTTTTACTACTACAACACAAGTGTCTGTAAAAACAATTAAAATGATTTCCCTCTTTGTTTCAGTTTCCTGGACTGGGCAAGTAAAACTACCTGTATTTTTCTTGAGTTAAGTTAGATAAAGAAAAGAAGTGAGTATAAACACTAAGTGAAACATAAGCACTACTTTTCTCCTATGCTATCATTTGTGATTTAAAACTTTAGGCTGCTTATGGAGTTCTAAGGAGTTTTCCTCAAACAATATGGATCAGAAGTTTAAGAAAAGCAAAATATGATATTTGTTATACTATACTATTTGTGATACTATACTTCAGTGAAAGCAGAATGTTAGACCAATTAAATAAGCTATGCCGATTTAACAGTTATAACATTCTTACTTACACCACTACTACCAGTAATAGCTGTGAAATTATTAAGCACTATCACTAAATACTAGTACCAGACACCATTGTGCAGTCTCTCTCTCTCTCTCTCTCTTTCTCTTTCTCTCTCTCATGCTGATGTATGTATATGTATGTATGTATCTTTACTGCAAGTCTGAGAGGTAGATGTTAACATTTCCAATTTACAGATTAAGAATCTAAGATGTATAGCAGTTAAATGAGTTGCCTAGTATCAAATGATTTGCCTAGGCACAGCTTCCCATGCACCTGATATTAAAATAATTTAAAACTGTTGTGTTTCAGTGTTGCACAACAGCAGCAAGTGATAGCCTTTATAATAGTAATGCAATAAATAGGTGAAATGTATGAGCTGGATACTTCCGTCAATTCTTAGGGATCTTTTCACTTGCATTTTACAGTGACACTAAGATAGAAGCAATCTTGATTGCCCTGACAAATGATCTGTCCAAAGCAAAGTCCCAAAGTCAAGTTCCAGTCATAATTCTGGGAGGTCTATTTCATATCTTTTGACTTAGAGGGCTACAAGGCACTTTAAAAGCCCACTAGTGTGGTCTAAATGGAGAGAGTACTGGCCATGCTCTAGCCTTATCATGGTTGTTGATTTCTGCCTAGTTCTTAATGGCAGTGAAACCCATTTTGCTGCATCTGAGCAAACAGTGTAACAAAATTACAGGAAGACAGAGCCATGACATGGAGCAAGATTTTAGCAAATAAAGGATTGTATCAGGAAGTGGAATTTTCTATTTTTAAGGACTACTTATGATTTGTAATTGCCTCAAAATTAGAAGTTTTTCTTTCTGTGTCACCTTTTATTATTATTATTGTTGTTGTTGTTGTTGTTGTTGTTGTTGTTGTTGTTGTTGTTATTTTGCTGTAAAAAGTATTTACTTCTTGCTCATATTACCTGTCCGGTTCAGATGGAGTTTGAGAGGAGAGGCTGTGATCCTCACAGCTTCTCAAGGATCCAGGTTGTTGGTGATTATGGCTCCACCATCTGGAGCAGGTTGTAGCCTTAATTGCTATTTTCCCATGCGGCATCTCTGAACACGTAGATGATTGCTGGATATGCATATTCCTGGGTCCTTTCTCACAGATATCAGAAATTACACTCTTTTCCCTTTTGTTTTTTTAGCATCAATGATGTATGTAAGTAAATATAAAGATACAGGCATCTTCAAGGAACTTGAAATATATTTAGTAAAATAAAACATTGATTCAATTTTAAATTGTACAGTTATGTGAGAATATAGGACTAGGATATAAGAAATGTCACATGGAGATGAAAAGAATGAACAAATAGTGTTGTAACTTCAGAGCTGTAATCGGGCACCTAATTCCTAACCTCAACATCTTGCAATTGTTATACTTAATCTTGGTTTTTTCCTTCTGGTACCTCTGAATCACCAAGGGGTACCTTTGTCTCTCTTCATTTCATCTTGTCTTTTTCAGAGACTCTTATTTTGTTTTATGGCAATGAAATGAGGTTTAAAAAACAAGAGCGTCATTTGATGCTCAGTATTTACAGATATAAGTATATATATTCTAGAGTGGTATTGTCCAATAGAAGAAATATGTGTGCCATAAATATGATCCCCATGTGTAATTTTAAGTTTCTAGTGCCACATTTTAAAAATAAAGACTTGATTCCAGCCCACCACTGCTTTCAGAGCACAAATGAGAGACCGGGGATTCTATTCAGGGTTTTTTTTTATCTAACTCGGGTTCTTATTTTCAGTTTCTGCACATGTAAACAGACTCATACATACATTTTAGTACTGAATTTCACGTTTTTGTCTGTATTCTCTTTAAACCCACTACCTATTGCTTCGGTAATAAATTACTATTTATCCATATATTAAAATACTAGTTTCAGTTATAGATGTTGCTTATAGGAAAATATAAACCTTAACATTAATCAGTATGTTTTAGGAGAAACAAATGTAAAGGAATTTCCCAACACATGTGCAAGATCTGGGTGAAATCTACTGCCTTTGACTTTGACTTCAGATCTTAAATAATATGACATACTTCATGTAGGAATATCCTTTATCCATATCCCACACTCCCACTCACTCCTACAAGGAATGAAGTTGTAGAAAAACAAAGCTATTTAAAGTGGAAATCTTGACATATAAACTATAAATTTCCAGCATAATGTTGCAGAGGATGGAAACATCTTGTATTTATTCAAATTTATCTGGAACACAGCTTACTTAGACTTTCTGTAGTACTTTGTCAGAGGTGATTAACCAACATATTTAGAGCACCAACAATTGCACAATGTTAATGTTTAATTAGCAAAAGGGAAGCACCTGTAGTGTGGAGGAAGCAACTGCAAGATTAGACTATACATATTCAGGTTGTAACAAAAGTTAAATTAAATGAGCAATAGTATTTATCTTCAGGGAAAATGTAGTTGCTAAGTTGTTAGATAGCTCCAACTCATGGGAAGTACAAGCAGTAAATAACCTTTTGCTTGTGTATTTCATTGTTGGTTTTTAACTAATGAATTCCAGTGCAGACTGTTCTCGAGTTTTCCTCTCTTTCCATCCAGCACAAAGGCAGGCTGGTGATGCTTGAAACCATTAGACAGATCTATCACGCCTTCACTTTAATATGTCATGCTTTGCACTTGATATGTTAGATCTCACCCCTCAAAACCGATTTGCCCCCCTCCCCACTTAATTCTCTCCTTCATCACCTTTCCTTTGCTTCCTCGTTCACATTTGTAATTATTCTTCTACACATGGATAAAAAGACTTAAAATGATTATTCTTGGGGAGAGGCCTAAGGTGAAACCCTGTTATATTTAATGTGTAAATTATAACATGTGCGGTTGTGAATACAGTTATGTGAAATGCTCATGTAACTGTAAAAGTTTAAAGGAAACTGTCAGAGAATTTGTACTCCTTAAATACTAATGTTCATTGAAAAACATCTCATAATATGTTACATCTAAAAGGTAAATGAATAGTTTAAGTTAAACACAACGACTCACTTTCTGGAAGACAGGAAGTTAAAGGATACAATAGCCTCTCAGCCAGGGCTTAGGGAAATGCAAAAACCCTTCCTTCCTTACTGTTACTTTGAAGCTTATTGGGACTGATTAATTTTCCTGTGGCCTAATGCAAATTGAGAATTAAATAGGAACCATTACCTTACTGACCTTGCTTCCCCAGTTTTCAAGCTAAACTTAAGGGTGGCTTTTCTGACCAAGTGCATTGGAAGTACAATCAATCCTTCCATCTAAATAGGAAATTAAAGGAAAATATTTTTCAGTTTTTATATTCTTCCACTTTTCAAAAAAATTTTCTTTCTAAATTCAGATTGCAAAAATATGCAGTGTGCTTCTCTCCTGTTGCTTAATTGGTAACCCTGCCACCTGTTAATTTTGTTATTTTAAACCATTACTGAGAGAGTTCAGCAGAAAATAAATGTATTTGGCTCCTACTTCTACCTCCAAAGTTCAAAGGGAATATCACAAAAGAGCTTACTTAGTACCCTATGAAGTATCTTGGAAAAACATTCAAAATAATTTTCTTAAATTATTTCCTTTCTCCCTCCATTCCTTCCTTCCATCATTCTTTCCTTCCTTCCTTCCTTCCTTCCTTCCTTCCTTCCTTCCTTCCTTCCTTCCTAGTTGATTTTGTACCAAGAACTATGTTAAGCACAATGAAGCAATACCTATAAAATAAAATGGAGTCCTTATCAACAAGAAATTGAAAGTCTAGACAAGTAGCTTTATCAGCATTTAATTTTTTGCAATAGGCAGAGTGGGAGAAACTACTCACTTTCCATGTTGCTGAGATGAATTTAGTTCACATTTTTACAATAACTAAAAGGACGAAAGGGCTGTGTTGGTGGTTTTGACCTTGAGAAATATTATCCTCTCTCAAAAAATAGAAACAATCAACAGGTTTTTACTACTTAGAGCAGGCTTTAATTTGTATCTAGCAGTTATGAAATGAGAGCATGTTAGTTGAATTTATCTTAGAAAAAGTTAACAGTGATGAAAGATTTTTGATTTTAGGATATAATAGTTTCTATCTCTGTCCTCGTGACTTGAAGTGGTGTTATTTAACAGCATATTTGTAACAAAAAATAAATCACCCCCAGAAATGATAAGTCCAAAGACAATGAACACACACACTGTGATATTCTCTCACAGATAGTATGTTTAGTATAATAATTACAATAATATTAATGTAAGAGTAATACACTAAAGGCATGAAAAACAAAATCTAAAACATATGAATACATAGAGATTATCATTTTTATTTACAAATACAGTTCACTCATGTAAACTTGGAAAAGGTTTTTAATTTTTTTACTTACTCTCCCTATATTTGGGGATAAATTTTGTGCTTTCAAGTGTTAAACAGTGAACGTAACAGTGTGTTCAAGGGCTGTCTGGAAAGTCTCCAGCCATGTAATACAAAAAACAGAGGCATTTATGGTTGAATTTTTCCCACACATTCCTCTTATATATTCATTTCTTCACAGTAAAATTCTGGTTTTCCATGTGAGCTGTATCAGGGAATTTTCTTGTTATTTTTACTTAGAACAGCTACAAAAGAAAAGAGCTTCAGGGATTCCTCTATAAAAATATTATCAAATTAATTGTATGGTGAAAATCTATTTAAATTGGAAAATTCTGCTCAAAAATACTCACACATTAGTTATTTCTTTTCTCTTCTTGTACATTGTTTTATTATGGAGGATTTCAGAGAGAGAAGTTTCTGATTCCTGAAAATTCCTGGAATCAAATAATCTTGGTACCCATTTAGCAGATGATGAAACTGAAGCAAAGAGAGTTTGAGTTTCTCATGGTCACGAACTGAATTGATGGCACAGATAAAGTCAATTAGAGTTTCTGAGTTGACAGTCCATTCCTGGCCTACTGCATTGTGCTGCCTCATGGAAACCATAATTTAGAAGAAAATGACTTTTTGGAAAAGTGTGTTGTTCTGTATCCAGCCTGCAGTGTCTCAGGTTTTACTTGTGATACTTGAATCTACCCAAATTTATCTGAGTTCAAAATGAAAGTGAGGTTCAAAACCAGTTGTCTACAGATAGACATTTATGTTGCTTCCATATCTTGGCTATTGTAAATAGTGCTGCAGTGAACATAGGGGTGCATATATCTTTTTGAATTAGTGCTTTAGATTTCTTTGGATAAATACCCAGAAGTGGAATTGCTAGGTCAGAAGCCAGTTCTGTTTTTCATCGTGGCTGCACCAATTTGCAACACACCAACAGGGCACAGAGTTCTCTTTTCTCCACGTCTTCCTCAGCACTTGTTGTTTGTTGATTTATTGGTGAAAATCATTCTGACAGGTGAGGTGATATCTCATTGTGGTTTTAATTTGCATTCCTCCAATGATTAGTGACATTGAGCATCTTTTCATATGTCTATTGTCCATCTGTATTTCCTTTGTGGAGAAATGTCTGTTGAAGTCCACTGCACATTTTTAATCAGATTGTTTGTCTTTTCAGTGTTAAGTTGTATGAGTTCTTTATAAATTTTGGATATTAGCTTGTCATTCATGCCATCACTTTGGAGTATCTTTTCCCATTCAGTAGGTTGTTTTTATGTTTCATTCATGGTTTCCTTTGCTGCACAAAAACATTTTTAGTTTGATACAATCCCATTTGTTTATTTTTTCTTTTGTTTCTCTTGCTCAAGGAAATCACATGATTTTACTTATATGTGGAATCTAAAAAATAAAATAAACAAACAAAACAGAAACAAACTAATAGATAGAGAGAACATACTCATGATTGTGAGGTAGGAGGGGTTTGGGAAGCTTGTTTAGAAAGGTGAAGAGATTAAGAAGTACAAATTGACGATTAGAAACTAATATGGAGATGTAAAGCATAGCATAGGTAATATAGTGAATAATATTATAATAACTATGT
>PVJL010012895.1:0-34496 GCA_004026885.1 Lyroderma lyra | reverse complement strand
TTTTTTTTTTTTTTTTTTTTTTTTTTTTTTTTTTTTTTTTTTTTTTTTTTTTTTGCTTCTTGGTATGTGGGTAGCTCCCTAACTGGGAATTGAACCCAGGCCGCAGCGCTGACAGTGCCAGCGCCGAATCCTTAAGCCACTACACCATCAGGGAACTCCCTGTTTAACAGTTTTTATACAGCAGTCAATTTTATCTGTATCATTGGGTGATTCTTTAAATAAGGTTTCACGGTTCATCTTCATGTCTGTGTGTGTGTGTGTGTGTGTGTGTGTACGTGTGGGGTGGGGAGAGAGAGAGAGAGAGAGACGAGAACCAGGAGTTTTAACAATAAACTGTGAAAATTGAAAGCAAAAAATCCATCTCTGCATTTTTCTCAGTCATGACTCATTTTGCTGTTCTATTTGTTAACATATAGGAGAGCAGGGAATGACTACTGGAAGAGCTGCCTCCTTTAAACATGGTGATATGAATGTCCCTGCAATGGCCGTGACAAATACTGCAAGATTCCCACTGTGTTTTTATCAGGCTCAGCTTGCTCTTTCCTGGGGCTTTGGAGAGAAGCCCATTTATTCACTTGAGCATTCTGAATATCGTTGACATTTTCTTCGACTGTGCCTCAGGCTGTTGTAGTGGCTAGAGCTTTTAACAGGAGGGTTAACTGCCTAAATGTCATAAAGCTTCAATGTCCACATGGTTTACCAGCAAATAAATTCTTGGGGTTTTGTATTTTCAGGTGGGTCTGAGAGCCGGTCACATGTTAATGGGTAGTGTGTGTGTATGGGGAGGGTGGTCAGGGCTTCGAGGAAGATTTCTGGTTCTTGCTGCTGTCCCTACATTTGAGTATTGGCAATTATTGTCTGCCTGGGGATTGTGGTGATAGAGAATGGGTTGGAGTTCACAGAACAACCTTGACAACTGTATATTTATTCTGTCTTATATTCTACATATTTCAAAGCCCAACTTTAAATCCACCAAACATAGGTGTCAGGAGGGAAATTACTGGGTCCTTCAGAATTTAACTATGCTAGTTTCCAGACTCCTCTTGATTAGAAATAAGGCCTAGCTTCCAGGTTTCTTTTGTTGATTGCCTCCGTGTCTTTGATAAGGGCTAAATAAAGCAGCCATCCCCCCACTTCATTGGAGACTCCTGTTCTTGTTCTTTAGCTCTCAGTTTCACCTTTTCCCTAGTCCGTAGCCTTTAACTCTAGTTTAAACAACAGATTGCCCCTAACTTGAATCATGAAGTGTCTTCATCCTGCCTCCTGCTTTAAACAATGACCCTAAAACTCAAAACAATATGCCTTTACCCCATAGCTCCCGGATGTCCTTTGCCCCGGTTTGAGCTAATCATTCAGAGAAGAACTTTTAACTTGTGTTTGCTAATTGTATTACCAAAATGTCTTTCTCCAGCCCTGGTGAGCCATCCTAAAATTTGTGATATGTGATAATAAAACTTTACTTAGCTGGGTATGCTAGATTTTAGCTAATCATCCTTGCAACTGTGAATCTGTGTTTGTTAATTGTATCATCCCCAGGCCATTCCTGGATAAGCAGTCGCACCTGGGTGGCTGGTGGAGACCAAAATCAGCAGGATGCAGACTCCAAAGGGCTAAACAAATCTGTCATGTAGCCACCCTGCAGTGATGGCTTTGAGGCCTACATTTTGGGCCAAAGCTTTTGAACTTACTCACTGGGTCTGATTCTCCTTATCTAGGGGCCTTTGGAATGCAGATGTCACCTGGCAAGGCTTCCAGCCCATCTCAACCAAAGGAGTCAACGTGGCGGATCTTGAGACCCCTTCCCCTTTAGAACATACAGTGTGAGAGCTCCGTGGATCCCCAATAGGTAGGGACAAGGACCATCTTCAGCAGGAAGCAGGTACAGAAGAGGAGACCTTCAGCCCCTCAGCTTCCCATGGAGATTCGGGGGGATCACATCTCTCAAGGAAATGTAAGGAAGGCAGATAGAGTAGGGGGGATCTCAGGACCCCTCCCATGGGACTCGCCCTGCTGGAGTAGTCACCACCATGATACCACCCTCTCACTAGTAATCCCTGACCCAAGATAAGACAAAAATCACAGGAGGTAATTGAATTTGGAGAGGAGACAGGAACAATAAAAGAAAGGTGGTGTCACAGGCTTGTCAATCAAGAAACTCCAAGACCAGAGGTGTCTCCCTGAAGACATGGAAGAAAATAAAAGCACCAAAGCCTCGTTAATCGTTAATCGGGGCTCTTGAGCCACTCTCCTTACTCGAGCCTGCTCCTACCTCTTTGGAGTGTACTTTCTCTTCAATAAACTATCTCTTTGTTTCACCTCTTTACTTTTGTGTGTGTCTCGTTCAATTCTTTGCTCGAAATAACAAGAACCTGGACCTCCTGTTGACAAGGACAACCCATTTTCTGCTAACATCTTCACCTAAAAATGAGAATATTATCTTCCTTAGAGAGTTGTTGTGGGGATGCTCAAAGTGCTCACTCTCATCGTCATACTCATCACCATACTCCTCACCAGTCCCGACCTTATCTTGCCGTGTATGCAGTCATACTGGCCTATGGCCCATTTTCCACAGGAAAAGTGGGGTTGTTTCTACCTCTCACCCCATGGTAGTATAATGGGGCTGACTTCCATTCTCTTGAAGTCCACCTAAAACGTTGAACCTGGTATGCGGTGGGCTTTGGGTGAGGTGAAAGTCAGAGGTAACGAGTACAGCCTAGGGCAGTGGAAAATACTCAGTTACAAGAGCATGACATCCAGTTTCTGTTCTCCAAGCTTATGTATGACCTTAAAAATGAGACAGAAGAAAATATGGAGTCTAAACATCCTTTACAGGTTAACTACTGCACTATTGTTTTGTTTATGTTCTCACGTGTCATGCATTCCTTGTAACTATGTTATGAGGTAACTGAACTAAGCAAGATTAAATGACTGACCCAAGTCTCTCGGCAGATACACTCCGCCTCCCGAGAGTTACTGTCTTTTCGGTCCTTTCTTTCGTTGGGTAAAGGAAGGTGTTGGATTTACATAGTTCAAGGTAATTCTCAGCTATTCTGAAGGAATTCTACAATATCAGCTTGCTTTTCAGCCCTGTTCGGTAAGCTTCCTTTCCCATTTGACACAATTGTTATTTCAAAACTTACTTTGCTCTCAGGCTCCACATGCAGAATGTTTGCTTTGACCTCAGGGGATGATGCTGCCTCCCACTTCACTGAGCACATCTGAAAACTTCAACCTTCCAACCTCACCTTCATCAACTCATCCCTGTTCAGACCCATCATGGCTATCTTTTAATCTCAGACATGTAGTAATATAAAATAATATGAGAAGCTTTATTTATGTGCCAGGGACTTTATGTGAATTAATTCTCCTATCTCTTTGAGGTAGGTTCTATTACTATTCACATTTTACACATAAAGACACAGAGAAGTTACTATGTCAGAACTGTGTCTCTCAAATTCATATTTTGAAGCTTGAATACCCAATTTGATGGTATTTGGAGGTAGGGCCTTTGGAAGGTAATTAAGTTTAAATGAGGTCGTGAGGGTGGGGCCCTCAGGATGGAATTAGTGCCTTTACAAGAGACAACTGTTTCTCCTCTCCCACCATACAAGGTCAGTGAGGAGGCAGCCATCTGCAAGCTGGGAAGAGCGTCCTCACTGGGGAAGTGAACCGACTGGCAACTTGATCTTAGACTTCCAGTCTCTAGAACTGCGAGGAATAAATTTCTGTTTAAGCCCCCAGTGTGTGATATTCATTAATATTATGTCAGCTTGCACTGACTAACATAGAGCTAATTTGTCTGAAGTTAAACAGCTATTATATGGAGAGGCCAGGACTCAAACCTGGCTCTGACCTTAATTATTCTGCCTCATGGCTGCACTTTTGGATCAAGGATTATGCCTCTACCTGGAATCTTGCTCCGCCAGTGTGAATTTTAACATCTTCTAGAACTTGTACCATCACTTTCTTTCTTGTATTTTCAAATTTACTCTCAATTGTTTCTTTCCTTCCTTAGATAAACATGTTCTAATCTGTCTCATCTTAAAATGTACTGCAGTCCTTTGTCCCCTAGTACACTCTCTTAGCTGCCAAAATCAATGCATTCGGTTTTATTGTTACATTTAGTAATTTCATTTTAATCTTTGACAATGTTGAGCCTTTTTGAATGCCAATTTTTCTCTTGATTTACTAACATGAAAGATTCCCCCTTCTCTGTTTCTTCTTGGTTCCCTTTGTTCATCCTGGTTAAATGTTAGTGTTTCCCAGGATTTGGTTCTCTTATCTTCTCTTTTTACAACCTCAACCCCAGAGACCTTACTCATTCTCACACCGCGATCTATATGCAAGGGCCAAACTAATGGGCAGAGCATGACTTGCTCTCCCCATTCAGGTTTGAGTTTTGTTGTTATTGAAACAGCTCCTCAGAAAGGGCTGCTCTCACTGCCTTTTTAAAAATGACACCTCTGTATACTGCTTAGTCCTGCAGTTGCCTTCCTTTCTTTTTTAAATGATGCATCATGGCCTGACTTTATATTATATATTCATTGATTTCTTTATTTTCTGTTTATCCCGTGCAATCAGTGCTTTAGGAGTAGGGGTGCAACACAGCGATTAAAAACATACAAACAGAGCAGATTGCTTGAATTTGAATTCTAACTTTGCTACTTACTAGCTATAAATCTGGCAAGTTACTAAACTCTGTGCCTCAGTTTCCAAATTCACAAAATGAGGATAAAATTGAGAGTACTCTTAAACATTAGTTAATGAATGCTTCCTGTGTTATAGGCTCTGTTCTAGGCATTGGGGATGTAGCAACAGACAGAAACCTGGAGAAAGAAATCCCTCCCTTTATGGAGCTTATATTCTATTGAGGAGAGACAGACAACAAGCAAGATGAATAAGTAAATTATGTAGCTTTTCAACTAGTAGTAAGACTGTTGGAAAATTTGGAAGCAGGAAAAGGGATGGGGAGTAAAGTTAAGGTCCACTTTAAGTCAGGGTGGTCAGGGGGCCTTCCCATAAAGGAGACCTTTGAGCAAAGGTCTAAAGCATGTTGGGGCACAGATCATGTGGATACCTGGGAGAAAAGCTCTCCAGGAGAAGGGGCAGAAAGTGCAGGGCTTTTCCTCCAAGCTTATCTGCTGTGTCCCTTCCTGTTCTCATCTTGCCCCTCCCAACCCTGCCAGCATTAAATTATACTTGGGTCATTCTGCACTACAAATTCTTCACACCTCTGTATCCTGGCTTATTGTACTCTTTCGGTTTATCATTTCTACTTCCCTTTATGTTTTTCTAGAAAGTATCTATGCATGTATAAAATAGGGAAAATGACAATTGTACCTACTTCAAAGGTTGTTGTGAGGATTTAATTATTCTAAATGTATAAAGCATATAATAGAGATAATAGATTGACTGACCCACAGTGTGTAATAGAAGAGTCAGTTATTATTTCTAAAATGCAAATATGAATCATGTCATTGTCATTAAGATGGCTACTTGCCTGGCTCCTGCTCTTGCTTAAGTCCTAGCTTCCCTCAGCCCCTCAGTCTGGAATGGTACTTTTGCATGTAACCCCTGTGCTCTCTCTAATACTGCATTAATTACAAAGAATTGCAATTTCCTGTTTAATTGGCTGCATTTGAATGTAGATTTTAAGCAACGTCCCTGTTAACTGTTGTATCTCAGTACTAGGTTTCTGACTGGCACATGGTAATAACTCAAAATAATGAGTTATTATTATAAAGAGTATTTATTAATTATACTCATGTTATATTAGTAAATAAATAATAAATATTTATCAAATAAAACTAATTATCTAGGTAAATTAAATTCTATTGAAAAAGTTATTGACAAACCTACCATAAGGACAGCTTGTTTGAAAGGATTTAATTACTCAGAGCCTCAGTGAGATCTAGAAATTCCTCAGCATGACTTCTTTCCCTTCTGTTCTCCCATATAAAGTGTGCTTTCCCAAACCAATTGCTGTCTTGAATATTTATTATTGCCAATACTGTGTGTCTTGAGGAATTTATATTGTGTAAGTCAGTTGATCATATTATGCTAGAAGAACAAATAATCTCCCAACTCCAGCAGCTAATGTACCAAAGTTTATTTCTTGTTCCTTCAGGGACTTGAGCTGACAGAATATCCACCAACTTGTAGCTGCAATATTAGAAACAAGTGGCATCCTAGGCCATCATGATAGGGAGGAGAGAACCTGAAGAACTCACATGGGCTTTTCACTGCTCAGCCAGTGAGAGAGTGATGTCTCCTCTATTCCTTTTCACATGATACTACCCCCTTCAAGGGTCAACAGTCCAGTCTTTGTGCACAGAGGGGTAGGAGAACTGGATATTGAATATATATTAACCCAGAACCAATGACTGGAGTGCAAGCTTTCTGCTTACAAAAAGTGTAGCTAGGAACAAAAACTCAAAGAGATCTGTATTTGATTCCTGGCTCTACTACAGCTGCTAGTAAAGGTCTCTAAGATTCATCTGTACAATTCAATCCATACTGTTCCCATGAGTTTATTTTGAAGATTTACTGAGATAATCCTCATAAAGTGCTGAGCGTAGCATGTGGCATCTAAAAAGCTTCAATTGATGTTAGCTTGTATTGTTCTCTAACTGGACTTTTGCCATTTTTTCCCTAGTATTTAGATAGGATAGTAAATAATCACAAATATTCCTAAAACACTTATGTCCCATACACTGTGCTAAATATTACATATCACACTCATATTTAATTCCTGGAATAATCTTATGTTGCTCTTTATTATTTCTATTTAGAGAAACGGAATCCTGAAGTATGTGAAAACCTATCCAAGGTCATGCAACTGATAAGTAGTAGAGCTGAGACTCAGACCCAGAACCATGGAACCACTTTGTTCTAATCACTGATTTAAAACTACAAGGTTATCTTTTGGTTCCCATTCTGTGGAGATGCTTTCATCTTTATTAAAGCCTGTTCTGTTTGCTTGGCTAACAGAAATAATTAAGCCAGTTATTACACTGAGCCACGAAGACATGTTTGTTTGTTTTTTTTATTTGAGCTCATCGCTTTTTGTTCCAACTTGCAAGTCTATTTGTACATGAGAGAAAATAGTCAGCTTTATTGTCACACAGCAGATAACTGAAATTTAACCATAACAACTATAAAATTATTAGTGGTAAATCTGGATTACTGAGATTCTGTGTAACTGTTAACTTCTGTTATCCATTTTTAATATTGATGTTTCATTCTGAGAACATTCTTAGTACCATTTTACAGTATGATAAGCTGTAGCACAGAAGGGGTGATTTTTTTCATATTATCTGCTGAGTTGGTTGCAAAAACAAGATTGCAACTCCAAAGGTGGTGAATTAACTTATGACTATCTCTCATACCCTAGATAATCTAATTGTGACCAGCTAATTGCAAATGAGATAGTCATACTTTTACTACTTGTTTACAGAAAAAAAAAAAGTCATACTTTTACTATTTGTTTACAGAAATAGTCCTCGAGTGGGTAATAACTTGACCGAAGTCATACAGCTGTTAAGTGGTAGAGCTGAGAATTGGACTCGAAGTGTTGGTTCAAAGGGAGCAGTGCGATAATACTCTTAACATAGCCAAGGGATTTTATGCTGTATGTCCTGAGTTACTTGATTGAAATAATTTCTCTTGTCCTATTTCTCAAATTCTAAGCCATTTCTCTTTTTAACTCTCTTTCTCTCAAAAGGTCTTACATGTTTCCTTTTTCTCCAGTTGTGCCTTTGCTATGAACAGTGGATGCCCTGGCCAGCTGGGTTCTCTGAGGGACATAGACATGCAGAGCAGATGAGAATTGCATGCTTACACCATGGTGCAGAGCTACTCATGCCTAGCTTCTACTCATATTAGCCAACCAGACAACCTGTAGACATGTGAGAGAGCCAGTTAAGATCAGCAAAGCCAGCCCACAAAACCCAGCTCCATCAACTGATCTCCAGTCAATTCACAGACGTTTGATAATAATAAACATTTGTTTTCAGCTACTGACTGCTGGCTTTTGATGTTGTGCTATAAAGTGTTTTCACAGAAATAGTTAATACATCTAATTTACTGGTAATAATTCACTTATAAAAGTACATAAAATATTATATTCTGTGATATTGTGTGATTAAACCACTGCCTACATAATTTGATATGTCATTTGATTTTACTAATTCTGACATAGGTTAAGATCTAAAACTTAAACATTGACATTTGGGACTACTAAATTAAGTGTTGATGAATGATAATGTTTTAGGGATGATGAATGTAAATTTAATCTGTTACCCTTGAAACAATTTAATGTATTATGATTATAACAAATTGAATAATTATGCTTGCAAAATATGAGTAAGGTAAAGAACAGAAATGCCAGTATATAATAGTTTTTATTTTAGAAAATTAGGTGGTAAATATTTTGTACTCTTGTAAGTTATGTGATAGAATTTTCCAGGAATTTTTAAAAAATATAGTAGACTGTCAGTTAACCAGCATCCATGAGGATTGGTAGTTGCTGGATAAATGTAAGTAGACTCTGTTGACCGTAACTCAAGCAACAAGCATGCTCAAGATTTTTCTGGTTGCTTGAGTTCAGTTAATGGAGAATCTGCTATATGTATTTTAAGAGATATTATAAAATATCATTTCTTTGATAAGAAAGTTTATATAGATGAATTTCAGAAGCTTCCAATATCACCTTTTAACCATTTTGAGTGAGCTTTATCATTTGTGTAAATAGAGAGGGACAGAGAACAAAGTATAAGCACAAGGCTGTTAAAAATGTCGAAACGATTTCCAAATAACTTCCTCAGGTTTTGTGCAGAGTGAGCTCTGCAATTCTGCAGTGGAAAATGCCTTCTACATAGTTATGCCAACTAGTTGGAGAAGTGAAGAAATATGATTCTGTAAGACAACAAACTTACTTGTAGTGACTTCAGCTAAGCAAGTAAGACGACCAGCATGGGCAGTACATGGAAGTTCTCAAGTATATAGGCTGGTAAAATTGTTCTTATTTCTAGTTACATTGATCTTGTGATCTTTTTCTTTTTTATACTTCTCTCAAAGTTTCTTTAGCTAAAGTGGAGTTAGATAGTAGGTTGCTCGTCATCTGATTACAGTTTATGTTTGTGTGTTTACAGTGATAATGTTTGAGAAGACTTCTGCCAGTTGTGTTCAAGTCTTACTATTTTTTTTTGTAAATGTATGTGTGTAGTGTTTTTGAGCTTTTCATATTATCTCATTTTTATCACCCTATAAATGAATTTCAATCTGATTCAACTTAATGTCTGGGAACCCAAAACAGAATACAAACATCATGTCCCCAAACAATCTTTTGCAAGTTATTTTAAATAAATATAATTGTTTTTATAATTTTATGTATGCATTTCACCAAATATTACTATTATTCTAGTATAATTGATTAAACATAATATTTTATCAGTTTTAACCAACAACTATATAAGTGTGCTTGAGGAGATCACCATTTGACACAAAGCTTTTCCCCACAAATTCACATTCAGTATAATTTTTACATAGTGTTCTCATCCTTTCCTGTCTGCCCGTTTAAGCTAAGTGATGTCACGTGATGTTTTTAAAGCATATTGTGGGATAAGCAGAGGTTCTTCACTAGTACAGATGTAAATTTGAGTCCTAGATCTGTTATGCAATTTTGGACACATGTAATCTCTTTGAATCTCAATTTCTACATCTGGAAAATGGGAATAGCACATCTCAAAGTTTGTATAAATATTAAATTATCATATATAAATAGTACCCATTATAAACACTGCTTGTGTATAGTAAGTGCTCAGTTAATATCCCTTTCAATTAACAGGGATCCTAAGGAAGCCAACTAATCATACTCTTCTCTCCAAGTTCCTAAAAAAATAAAAAAATACATAAATAAAAAAGAGGGAAAGAGAGAGAGAAAGAGATAGGTGCTAGAATTAGTTAGGGATCAAAATCTCCACTTATTGCCAGTAAAAGTGCGATACAGAACCTATCTTGCATCTGAGGTTTAAATGAACTCTCAGTAATTTTCTTATCGTTATCTGGTAGGTTGCTAACCTACATAGTTATGGGATAGAGAAAACTTCAGTCCTTTCCTTCAGAAACAGAGCTTTCCCAATATTTATACCCTTTTACCTGGAGGAGATAAAAATGTATACATCCTGAGGTCAGGCTGAATCCAGAGAGCCAACAAAGCGGCTAAGCTAGGCACACTAAGGCTCTATTTCTAATTTCTTCAGTTAGGGAAGTTGTGGTTTCTTCTTATGGAAAAAGTAAATGAAGTAGGTGTGTAGAACAGCAGATATTTCTTTCTTAGTACTTCCTATATTAATGAATGTACTAAATCTATAAATGGGGCTCATAAGCACCTGGGCAGAGGTGATGAAATGTGCTAACTCTTTGCTGTTGAAGCTTTGGGCTATGACTCAGACCTGGTGCATAAGAAAGACACATACCCTTTGCTTTCAAGCTGACATTTAGTTATCAGATTTTTTTCTGATAATCTTTCTCCTTGTGGTATTTACCTTCAGAGATGCTATATGTATAGTTGAGTGTGGCATTGGGGGGTGAGGCAGACAGGACAGAGGTCTGAAAATCCTGACTGCTAGAATGTAGCACAGGTGAGGAAAGCATGATTTCGGGTAGACAGAGCAAGGCCAGTCCAGCAGGCAGTGCCCTTCTGAGGGTACTTGTATACCGGGAGTGGACAGTTCAGTTCTGCCTCTCCAGTGCACTGCCATAACCCCTACCCTCCCTCCCTTCATCCTTTCCTTCCTTCCATCTTTCCTTTCTTTCTTCAATCATTTATTCATAGACCTAGTATGTACCAGACCTTATTCTAGTTTCTGAGAATAAACTAACTAAACAGTCAAAATTCCCTGACCTTATGGTGCTGCCTTACTCTTTGTCTTGTTACCCTCCATTAAATGTTAAGGTCATTTAGGGTAGAAATTGTATTTTATTTTTTGGTAAATCCGTGTCACTATCACTGTGCCTGGGACTCTGTCTGGCCTGGGTGCACTCAATAAGTGTTGAATGAATGTTGCGTTTGCCAGCATTGGTCAATGATATGTCCTGACAGATGGAGAAATCAATTAAAAGGGACTCATGCAGTGTTCTGTTTTGTATTATGAACTTATGACTTCCAATAGCATTATTTGTTTCACGTGGTCAAAGTGTGAATAACATTTGGATATCCACAGAGGCAGGTAGGTAATTGATATTAAATAGGGATGCAAGATGTAGAGGGACAAAAAGAAAAACACAATCCATTCTGCCTTCAGCACAGAGGTTTGAAATGGCTTACTAGAGGAGGTGACAATTGAGAAAGGTCTTGCAAGCTAAGAAGATATTTCCAAAATTAAATACAAAAAAAACGACTATATTTTATGTTAGAACTACATGACAGGGGAAGATGAAGACCCATCACATGGCTTTCTCTAGATGGAGATGTTTGGGTAGCTTATAGATGTGCAGACTACATGTGGGTACAGCTGGAATTCTGTGTGTGTGTGTGTGTGTGTGTGTGTGTGTGTGTGTGTGTGTTGTTCTTATTTGGCTTAGTGTTCAGGAAAGGGCAATAACAGTGTCTCTGGCTGATTTATATTTGTTGTCTTCTAATGGTTTCCCTGATGGTTTGGAAATACCCACATTACAGAGAAAGCATTTGATATTAGAGGAGAAAATCAGCTGACCTTGCTAACCAGATCCTCCCCTTCCCCTGTGCCCTGAGAACTGATGTTTCCTGATAATGGAGAACCTGGGCATCGTGCCACCACGGAGGTGACTGGACTGTGTTTAACCGGCAGCTTCATTAGATTGTCCTCAATTTCGTGGGAGTTAATCTTATTAGGCAGTGTTTATCGGGCATTGTGTGCTCTGCTTGTCATCACTTCCCTGCTCAGTGGCAGCAGTACCCCCAGAAAACTATGGTGTGTGTGCATGTGTGAGTGGTGAGCGTATAAAAACAAAACTGCCTGCATTGCCTCCTAGAAGATGAGGAATGTAGTGGAAACAGAAAAGAGACTGAGCAGTCAGTACCTAAAATACACACATGTACACATACACAATAGTGCTTTCAGTTCAGGAATCAGTTCTACAGCGATAACCAGAAAGCACCTGAAAACATCAAGTGTGAATTATTTAGACTGTTTAATTGACCTAAGATACATGTGCTCTCTTGAGCCTCCCAAGAGAGAATTTTTCTGTAATTATTTGATTTTTCCCTGAGGAATAATTTATTTCATAGTACTGACATTTTTCTTTCTCCTATTGAAAGTTTTTATTCACTTTCAATAGATACCAATAAAGTGTATGTTTAACAATGATATCATACGCTTCCCAACTCTTTTGCACTCATATTTGAGTGGATAATATATTTTTATCTGATATTTCTGATAAATATGCGGGAAAATGTGTGTGCCCTGTAGTTTATAGCTCATATTTATCGTCTTTCTTTTTCCCTTTTATGTATATAACTCTTTCTTCCTAACCTCCCTCATCACTACACTACATATTTCATATGGTCTCAATCTTACAATATTAAGGTTTTTAATATTTAAATCATAGATGTTTCATTCACTTTTTTCACCTAGAAATTCAGAATTTCTTGAAAAAAGTATTAATTAAAATTTTTCTTTCAGCTGTTAATTTTTTAGTGTGCTAGGTTTTCAAGAGACAGAGGCATCTTGCTTATTTTGTTGTTGGCAGTAGGAGCTCTTAGTGACAGGCCTCAGACCACCTTATCAAAGCAATTTCCTGCTAGTGACATCCACTTATCCTCAACTCTAGCTATTCTGCTACTCACTGTTCTCTATCTCCTAATTGCTTTTCATTTCATCATCTTTGCCCATGCTGTCCTTTTGCCAACAATACCCTTTCTTCTCTGAGATTCAAAGCTTCTCATTTTACCCATATGAAATGTCCTTCTGTCTGAAATTTTGCTCCATCCCTTTCTCTGAAAGTTCATAGAATTTTATCTAGATCTTATTGATAGAACTAATTAGTTATTGGTTAATCATCTAGCCAAAACTGCTTGACAGCAGAACCAATGCCACATTTAACTTCATATCTTTTCACAATGCTTAATATGTGGTGGAGCTTCAAGATTAATTATTGAATAAATGCTATTTTTGTATGATTATTTTATTTGTATATTATTCCCCTTAGAAATATCTAATGAATTCTTAAATCTAAGCACTCTCTACATTATGCTGTAAGCATCATATTCCTGGTTCATAATGTCAGTAAGACAGTATACATACACACACACACACACACACACACACACACACACACACCCACCCCTGGCGTCCAGAAAGTATCCAGCCATGTAATATGAAAAGTAGAGGCATTTATGGCTGGATTCTTTTCCAGACAGCCCTTGTATATATTAATATCCCCATTTAAGCTGTTGGAACTGACAAGGGCTTGCCCTGAAGCAAATGGAACACTTACTAAGACTATTTCCTTCTTGCAACTATTGGTTGTGTCCCTTTCCTATCTGTGATTTTATTCACACTCTGTTACCCCCAGGTAGTTATTTTTTAAAAATATTTTTTGCCCAGAATTTATAGTTGTTGTTGGCAGGAAGTTTTGTTTGTTACGGTCTATTCAGCTATTTCCAGCATTATTTTTATTTTTATTTAATTTTTTTTGCAAATAAAAAAATTGATCTTTATTTTGAATTACTTTTTTAGCAAAACAGCAATATTTGTTTTATTTTTTTCACATTTTTAAATTGAATTTATTGGAGTAACATTGGTTAATAAAATTATACAGGTTTCAAGTGTATAATTCTATAATACATCATCTTTATGTTGTATTGTTTGCTCACTACTCAAAGTCAAATCTCCTTCTGTCATCATATGTTTGACCTCCTTTACCCTGTGCTACCTTCCCCCCATCTTTCCCTTTACCCTCTAGTAACCACTAAACTCTTGTTTGTGTCTGATTTGTTGTTGTTCATTTGTTCCAGCATTATTTTTGAAGCAATCACTTCATTTCATTATTCATTATATTAGGTATGACCAGTAATAACACCTTTGTAGCAAATAATATTTACTCAAATAATTTCTGATACTTTATACAGCCAATCTTGTTCTTTTGTGGTCACATGCCATTACCATTATGCATGCATTGCTTGTTAGCTTTAAAAAAAGTGTCTATAGCAAATATCGAAGTGCCTTTCGCTAACTTCTTGTGTAATGCACACCAGATAAAATTAACAAGTCTCCATAGTATCATCCTTCATTATTTCTCTTTCGAGTTTAGGACAAAACCATCATTTCCTAATAGCCCAAGCACCCAAATTTATTTTATCTTCTTATAGCATATTTTCCATGTTTTAAATGTAAGTATTTAAGACTATAAATTTCTAAGTAATGTATTATTTGCATTTCATAAGTTTCAATATGCCATGTCTTCATTTTTGTTCAATTCTTGTGCATTTAAAGTTCATTTCCTCTTTAATTCATAAATTATTTAAAACTTTTAAATTCTAACATAAATTCTTTTAATTTTTTAAATTAACTTAAAATATATTCTTGCTGTATGAGCGAGAAATTTGTATTATACCAATTCTTTGATACTTGCTTTATGCCACTTGGTAAGTGGTCGATTTTTATAGATATTCATATGTACTAAGAAATATGTATATTCTCTAATTGATGGGCATAGAAATAAGAACTGTGTCCAATAAATTAAACTTGCTAATATGCTGTTCAAATACCACAGATCTTCACTAGTTTATTGGTTGTCTTCAACTGAAAGAGTTATGATGGAACATCCCACTTTCATAGTGAATTTGTCCATTTTCTCCTGCAGTTCATCAAAATTTATCAACCAAGTTTGAGACATTTTTTATTATATTAGGTTTACTATTATATCTTTCTGATGAATTGAATAATTTATTTCTATTTAATGATTTTTTTTCAACCCATAAAAATATTTTTCTTATATCTATTTTGTTACACAATATTATATTAATGTGCTTTTCCTTTGGAGTTGTCTGATATCTTTTTCCAGCTTTGATCTTCCAACTATTTTTGACCTTATAGTCTTAGTGGTTCTCTGAATTAGCAAAACTGTTTTAATTTTAAAAACTAAATTCTGTAGTCTGTTGCATTCAAAGGACAACTTTAGCCCATTTATTTTTATTGTGAGTATTCATTTATTTGAACTTGCTTCTAACATCTTTCTGTTTTTATATGTCTAGCTTTTCCTATCCTTGTTTTTTCTTTGTTTGTTTTCTGGCCTTTTGTTTTTGTTATTAAGTTTTGTAGTCATTTTTGTTTGTCTGTTTGTTTTCCTTTTCTATTTCTCCTTACTCTAAAGACATGAAAATTATATACCCTATTATTATATTTTAGTAGTTAACATCAAAACCTTTTGGAGATTACTTAACTAATTCAAAGGTTAATATTTAGCTCCTCCCCCAAATAATCCAAGGGCCTTAAAACACTTTAATGACCCCATCCCAAGTATGTATTATTTTGTATTTGAGCTTTACATACAAGCTTATACCTCTCTTTGCTTATCACTCCTTCCTGTGTATCATTCATTCAAGTTTATAAACTTCTCAGCTTTTCAGACCTTCTTTCTGGGATAATTATCTCCTTACAATATATTTTTTAGAATTCTTTTAGCCCATGAATATTGGTTAAAAACACTTTTTGACTCCTGAATTTATTTTGCCCTCATTTTTCAAAAATAATTATTAATTTGGGGGTACAAAAATGGGGCTTGAAAGCTATTTCCTATACCCAATTTGAAAATACTAGTTTGCTATCTTTAATTAATTTCCATTTTTGCTGTTAACAAACATAGTATCAGCCTAATTGTTCCTTTCTTGGTGAACTATCTTTTCTTCTTCACTCCTTTTAATATTTTTCTCTTTGTTTTGGTTTTATGCAGTTTATCGAAAGTATAATGTTTCTAGGTGTGGATTTCTTTTATTTTGTTCTGCATGGCATAGATTGTACTTCTTGTATCATGAATTCATGCCTTTTTTGTTTTGTTTTGTTTTAGAAAATTCTTAGCCATTATCTCTCTATGTATTTTCTTTTTTCTATTTTCTCTATTAATTTCCATCTGGGACTTCAATTAGCTTCACGTTAAACCTTTTTTATTCTGTCTTTAATATTGTCTGTCTTTAATCTCTCTTTAATATTGTCTATCTCCTGTCTTTCTATGTTTCATTTTGAGCAATTTCTATAGTTTGGTTGCTTTTTAATTTTCTCTTCAACTACAGATAGTATGCTCTTTAAATCCATCCATTACATTAAAAAATGTTAATAACTTGGGAAGCTTTGCATATGTAAAATCTCTGTACCTTCCCCTCAATATTGCTCTGAATCTGAAACTGCTCTAAAAGAAAACCTTAATAAAAAAGAGATGGGGAAAATTTTTTAACAATTATATATTTTTATTTTTGAAAAGTTTAGTTATTGTTTGTTTTTTGAGGGACAAAATTCAAGTTTATTTGTTTATTTCTTGCATTTGAATTACTCCTTGATGATATTCTTGGCCTGAGATTCTTTGCCATAGTCCTTAACCACCACACAAGTGTAACCAACTTCCTTGGATTTTCACTGTCCTGAATTTACAGAGCCCTACACATTTCCCTAGTTTCTTGTCATCAGTCTTCATTAGGTTGATTTGGTGTTCAACACAAAGGACCTCCACTGACTTGACATATTTAGGCTCATCAGAGTTGGATGCAAACATATAAAGATGGGTTCGGTACCTAAGTTTTTGGCAGCTTTGGGAATCCCATGTGCTAGGCCATCATTGATGAGGGCAGTCTTTAGCACTTCCTACAAAGCAGTATTGACATCCATTACACCTCCAGCAGCAATGCCTTTCTAGGCCATGGAGGTGGGTCACCAGTGGAGCTGAATCTTGAATGCCTCCAGGCCACTGCGGACAGCAGCAGGAGAGCTAGTTGTTGTTTTAAAATGTATCTAATTATTTGGAATAATCACTTATTGCTTATTCATTGTTTTTATCCCATTCTTTATATCTAAATAGTTCAACATAATTATTAAATATAGGTTTGAGATCTAAAGTTGATGATTGCTATTTTTTAGCAATCTCTTAACATCATCTTTGTATGTAGTTAGTATTCTCTGATTTTGAGTTCATTCTTAGTAGATCTTAATCTGTGATGAATATAGGAGCTGAAATTGATTATTACTTCATTCAGAGTTTTAATGTCTGCTTTCTTTAACAAAGCAGCCTTCTGTCCTTGAACTTCTTTGCTTCTTTAAATTTTTCAGAGTCCTCATGATTAGGTTCAGCTCCATCAATTTGCTACTGTCTTAGAACTCAGTCTTTGGATAAGGTGTTGCCCTGATGACCACTTTGCGTTTTGTATACAGTTGGTATGCATGCCTTTTGTTTTGCCTCATATTTTTTCACAGTATTTTTGCTTGGAAATTTCCCATACTTTCTCTAAACCTGGAAGGCATGACAGTTATATTTTATTCAGGATCTTGTTGTTTGGTAATGAGAGAGCCCTTCAGACATAAGTCAGTTTGGTTTAGTCCACGTTACTGACTTACTCTCTTACTTCTTTTTGATATTTGGAATTCCTTATATTATTATTATGATATTAATGGATACATACTCTATGGTCTATATAGGGTAGTTAAATGGATAATTTTTTCAGGTATAATTTTACTGTTTTTTGTTTCTGCTGGCTCTTCCTCCGGATGTGTTATGGATGTCAAGTCAGATAATTTTAGACTATAATCCTATTTCTTAGAACTTTCTCCTGGTAATTCTTTGAGATCTGTAATAGAAGTGCATTTCTTTAGAATATACTTGAGTTTGCTTATTTCAGGCACTTGGAGTTATTACAAACGTGGGGCCATTTATAATTAAATTTTCAGGTTCAGGTTTTCAGACCATCCTTCATGCGATCTCAGCCTGTAAAGACTAGTTTGAGGTTTTGACTTATCAAGAAAGATTTTTATCCCCCATCCTTGCAAGACCCTGGGAGAGGTTCTTGAAGGAAAGGGTAATTTTTAGTTTTCTTTTCCTTGGAATCCCCAGCTTACACAGGGATCCTTGGTTTATTTTGGGTGGTCTTCTATTATACTCAACATTATGGATTGGCTCCAAGCTTTGTCTTCTGTTCTCCATGTTCATGAAAGGCAAAGCTCAAGTTCCCTAACTTAGCTTAGCTGTTTTTGTTTCTTTTTTGGTTATTTCTGAGTATTTCTTACTTGCTAGCTAATGGATACATTAAAAGTTCCAAAATATCATTTATTCATTTTTTTAGTTGCTTACAGTGGGAGGGTCAATCAGAGTATATAGTTGCCAAAGTGCCAAAAACAGAAGTCAACCTATTCATTTGGAAAATTAGATTTTTACCCCAAATAGAGTAAGTCAGTGTTTTTAATTAAATTTACTTGCTTGGTTGCTCAAGAAATTTAAAAAGTTATCCAATCAGTTTTCAAATGACAAGAGACCATGCTAAACTAACAAATAAATAAATAAATTTTTAGATTCAGTTTTGATCATCTTAAGAGAACGTGAAAGTATTATGTGTGACAGGTACTGAGTCTGCTTAGCAAAGTAAAAATGATTTGATGTGAGAGGAGAGCTGAAGTGTCAAGTGTTAAATATAAGTATATACAAAGAAGGTTATGTCACTAATTTCTTTAGAGTTTCTGTGGATGTGAGCTTGATAGTTAATACTCATAGAGCAGTATAACACATTATTCTTTGCTGAAGCAATGGGAAGGACGAGATGAATACATACACACAGATGTAGTATGTGTGTTTGTGTAGTGTATACAGGGTCTGGCAGAAGTAACATTCTTTTTTAAGTAGTTAAAATATTGTTAAGTTACAAACTTACATGCTTATGATTTTGTAATTACTTCTGCCAGACCCTGTATAAAGAGTGTACCACTTTACTCTTCTTAAAGAATATCTTGTTGAGATCCTATTTTGTAGAGGGTTTGGCAATATGGTGGGTGAATTCACAATTGTTCTGCTCTGGGGAAACGGACACATTTTCTAGCAAATATAGTAAATGTGCTCTTCCCCAAGCTCCCACCTTCATATTTGCAGTATCCTTACCCATATGCTCGACCTTCTCATTTTCCTCTGGATGAATTGCCTATGCTCCAGCCAGAGATTGACACCTTCACCTATTGCCTATCCAAACCTTCGATTTAAGGACGGTGCCCCGTCAATTTCTCTTGTTTCTCCACCTTAACTGGTTCATTCTATTTGATGATATTAATGTTATTATTTTTGTCTGTGTTTTTCTCTTTAGCTATAATCTCATTTCTCTGAATACTTCTTAAAGAGTTCTCTAAATTCTTGTCTGCAGTTTCCCCCTCATGCTTTCAAAAACTCACTCGATTCATTTTTTTTAACATTTAAAAAAGTTTATGTATTTATTTATTTCAGTTACAGTTGACATTCAATATTATTTTATATTAGTTTCAGATGTACAGCATAGTGGTTAGACATCATATAACTTACGTAGTGATCCCCCCTACATTAGTCTAAGATACCCCTGGCACTATCCATAGTTGATGCAATATTATTGACTATATTCTCTATGTTGTACTTTACATCCTCATGGCTATTTTGTAATTGCCCATTTGAAAATTTTAATTTCTTTACTTTTGAACACCCAGCTGCCCAATCCCTGCCCCTTTGGCAAATATCAATTTGTTCCTTGTAACAGTATTTTTAGAAACCTAGATTTAAATCTTTGAGCCCTTTGGTAATTATCCTTATGGATACACTTGTAATCATTCCTTTTTTTGTGCTCGCCATTAACAAAATCCTTCTCTGAAGGTCAAACACCATCTCCATGTTGTTGAATACGGTCATTGGTTGTCAGTCTACGTGTTACTTGACAAGTGTGAAGCAATTGGACATTTTTTTATTCTTTCTCTGAAAACATTTTCTTTACTTTGTTTCTAGAGCAACACACTTTGCATTTCTTCTACCGAACTACTTCTGCTCAATTTCTTCTGCTGGTCTGTCCTTGGAGTATCCCAAGGTTCAGTCCCTCTTCTATTTGTACATTCACTTGAGGATCTCACTGAGTATCATCACTTCTTTTAATGTCACCTATCTTCTGAGAACTCCTAAATGTAAAGCTCTAGCTTGGTCCTCTCACCTCAACTCCAGACCCTTTGCCTAATTGCTATCGCAGTACCTCCAAAGGATATTTACTGGTCATATCAAATCTGACATGACCAATACTGATCTTCCTCCTGAAACCTTTTCCAACTCAGTAAATTGTAATTCTTTCCTTCAAATGGCAACCTTGTTCTTCCAGTTACTTAGGGAGAAAAAAACCAACCAACCTTGAAGCAATTATTAACTTCTCCCTTTCCCTCATAACCCACATTTTACCAGTCATGAAATAATATGTCAAAATCTGTTTAGTTTTTTTTTTTTTTAAAGATTCCTTCTGCTACCACCTAGGTACAAGCTATCATCAATTTCTTGCCTGCACTAGCCTTTTAACTAGTTTCCCTGATTCTACCTATAATCCATTGTCAACACAGAGCCAAAGTGGTTTAAACATAGGTTGGATCATGATGTCCCATTTTGCTCTGTTCCAGTGGCTTTCCATTTCACTCAGAGAAACAGAAAAAGAAAATCCTTAAAATGCCCTACAGGGTTTTGCATGATCTAGCTTCCATGACTTCCCTAACTTATCTCCTTCTCCCTCCCCTTGTATATTGTTTCTCCATAACAACTGCTTTCTTTGCTTCCTAACAAAGATCTTCCCCTAACTCACAGCCTCAGCACTTGTTTCTCCTGCCTGGAACAGATTTTCCCAGATGTCTATTACTAACATCCTCACCTCCTTTACGTCTGTTGGAAGTGGTCTTTGTCCATGCGATGATATCCCCTAACCACTCTTTTTAAAACTGCAACCTGAGTTTCCTTTCTCCCTTCCCTGATTTCTTGCTTTCCTTAGTATTATATCCTATATGATTTACTAATTCATTTTATATAGTGGTTGTCTCTCACCACTAAAATATTAATATAAGCTCTATTAGAGCAGGGATTTTTATCTGTTTTGTTCAGTATTGGATCTTCAATACGTAGAACAATGCGTGGAGAATAGACATTGTTTAAAAAGTGTGTGCTGAGTAAATACTTGAATTCCCACTCATCTTTTAAATCTCATAGCCCTCTCAACAATTATTCTCCAGTGTCCACCTAACTTTATATCTTAGGGCCTTTGTAATTATTTTAGAATAATTTCTCCAAATATCCCTGGTGTCTTTCCTATCTCATGTCACTTTTTCTAAGAGCCTTTTCCTGTCTCTTCAATATAGATTAGATTCTATAATGTGTATTATTTTCCTTCACAGAATGTAAATATAAATTAGTCATAAGATATTACCATTTTTTATTTTAATTAAGCATAAGATCTGGTTTGTGGTATAAACTCTATACTCAAATACCCTAAGTTGACCAGCCTGTGGATCTTCATATTTAAAGGAAGCTTTTAGAATTCAGTAATGTTTTGCTTTCCCAAAAGCCTAGGTAGAAAAACTATAACTTTTAAGGCTTTCTTCACTTCTATAAATGTTGTTTCAGACCTTTCAATTGATTTTTGAATTTTGCTTATATCTGTTTTCTCCTTATGAACTCTATTTTGAAAGCCATGAATGGTGGGGCAATAATGGGAATAAGGAAGAATGAGGGAGAGTATGTCAGGGAGCAGTTAGGTGACAACAATAACAGTGAACAAGGGTTATCAGTTGGGACAACATCTACTTCAAAGAAAAACGGAGCTGTGACAGGGTAAGCTTAGCACAGAGGAGCTGGGAGAATGCCCACGCTATAGATGGATGGGTTGTATGGTGCAAAGAAAGAGAACAACTCTTCATGGAAGAAAGGAGGCAAGAAAGTGGGCGAGGAAGTGACCTATTAAGAAGCATAGAAAGCAGAAGAAATTTGTTAATACTTTAGAGAGTATAGTGTGGAAAACCTGGAGCATGTGACTAGGAGTGGGGAAGATAGACCAAGGGAGAAGAGCACAATATCTTGACATAAAGTCCTGGGGAGGGTGCAGTTTAGTATCTTGTGCTGTGATCACAGTTTATACAGGTATGAGGCCGAGTGAGACTGTCATAAGGCTCCACATGGAATTCCAGGGGAAGTTTGAATATTGGGAAGGGTTAAGGCAATTTTTTTAAGCATACTATTTCTAGATAACAAGACCGAGATGTACTAAGGACAATAAAAAATGTGGGCACAGATATCAAAGCAGGAATAATAAGAAGAACTTGGCTATGTAACATATGTTTTAGTTCTTTTCATTTCTACCAGGCCCAATGTGTTCTCTTCACAACAAATGTATTTAATGCACTCTTCAGTATCCTTAATTGAAATTTAGATAATATAACAATATATCTGTTTTTATAAGGGTCAATATATTACTTTGACAAGTATAATAAATATAAAGGAGAAATTCAGAAAAGTAATTTATAAAGATATAATACCTATTTTAATATATATATTTCCTGGAAAGTCCACATTAGAAGACTAAAATTGTTTCCTCAAATTGTTGAATTTGCTTTCTCCCTTGCAAATATTGGTCTACTGTATTTTCTTGTTTTAATATTGACCTACAGACAACTTTTTAAGTTACTGGTCTGGATAGACCCTTTGAAAAGAAGATGATGGAATGAGACAGGATGAAGCTCATAAAAATATGGAATGTTTATATAAGCATGATAAATAAATTCTTTATTTTCTGACTAAGTTCAATTGCTAGACACTTTGTTAACCATATTTATGCTGTATCTTGTCCTTGAAATTTGTAGGAACTGCCCCAGCAATAGTATTATATACTATTCTCATTTTCTAACTGAGGAAACTTAAGACTGAGAAAATAATTCACTTATTGTCAAGTACGTGGAGGAGATGGGATTTAAATCCAAGTTGCTCTGCCTTTAGAGTCAAAATTGCAATGACTGCATTGTATATTTCCATCACGTAAGGGATCCGTGTCACGGGAGATGATGTCATAAACACTTGTTGAATGAACACCTAAATCAGTATGTGGAAGTTTGGGGAAAGGACAGAGTTGTTCAGTCAGTAATTTTTTTTTTTTTAAAATTCATTTTTATTGTTAGACTTATTGGGGTGACATCGTAATCCTTGCTAACAGTCAGTAATTTTTAAAATACTCTGAACATAAGATTTAAAAACAACAATAAGAGTAAAAGTCTCTGGGACAGAAGATGAAACATCTTTGGCAATTGTTCTCTAATATCTGTATCAAGTCCTAGCCCAGGCATACTGTTAAACCCTCTAGATTGCAATCTCACAGGAACAAGCCATGGTTTTCATGGCTTCTGCCCATAGGGCAGCAATATTCTTTCAGACTCTAAAATGAGTAGAGCTAACCCTTTGGGACAAGATGCTGAAGAAAGCAATTGCACCTACCACGTGGAGGAAAATGTACAGTGAATTATTAACTTGCAGGGTTTTGCTGGTGTTCAACACCTCTCTCCACCCTCACCATTAAGCTGGTGCAGGATGAAGAAATCTGCTTTCCCTAGAAAGATAAAATTAGCTACAGGGCTTAGATTGTTTAATCAACCATCTGGAGTCTGCACAAACTGACTTTACCTTCTTAAATGGTTTTTTACTTCGCTAAACTACCTGAGTACTTTGAGTGAATTTAACCCAGAGATATCAATGCTGAGCCTGATAAAAGTGAGCCAGTAAGATCTCATCACCTCAGGGGACATGTCAAGAAAGAAAGAGTTCTGAACGCAAACACTGGACTTGAGAAACAAACAAAACAAAGCAAAGAATGCAGTTTCTTTATCTTGCACCAGTGTGTCCTTTTGAAGTTTAGTTTTTATTCTTAAAGAAGTTTATTTCTTATACCACCTGTACTATGGACAAAAATCCTTTTCCTTTTTTCACTTTCACTTTGGAAAGCCTGCTAAGATGCCATTCTGACCACCTGGTGACTCCAGTCTTCCTCCTACACCCTCTGCAGCCACAGAGGACTATGTCTGTGGAGGAGCACACTTCTAGACAGGTAGCAGGGTGATTTCTGTCTGCAGGGTTTTCTATACCCCTGGGATCAGGCCACTCCCTGCTATGATTCTGGCACCCAGCCTTGATTTTTTTTTTTTTTTAACCAAACCATCTGGCAGCCTCAGTTGTCTGGTAATAATTGTGCTACTTACCCCATCTGTACTTATAACTAGTTGTCTTCGCAAATTAAGCCAGCCCCATCTGTTTCCCTACCTTATAAATGAGTACAAGGGCTTCCCAACTCTCCTGGAAGGTGGACAACATGAAGCATAGAGAGCCATGGGAGGGAAAGGAGGGTTTCTCTTCCTACTGCAAGAGACTTGCTGCGTTCTGAGAGCCCATTTTCCATCGCCGGGTCACAAGGACTCGGTGAGTCTACTGTGGATGCTCTGCCCTGTTTGCACGCAGGCTGCTAGACTTCAGCAAAGGCATAGTTCCTCCTAGGGATTGGCTGTGAGTAGGTTCTGTGCTCAATTAAGGACCAAGGCAGAGAAAAATGCTGAGGCAGTGACTTCTGTTTTCTATAAATTTGAAATTGAGAAAATGAGAGAGGTTAAGAAGGAAGACTAATGGGCCCTCATCAAGTTGTTCGGGTCTTCTTGCTGCTCTCAATGTGGGCCCATGAAACAAAAGTTGAAATTTGTTTCATAGCATTGTGGGACCTATAAGAGTTAACATGGTTTCCTAAAGTGACTAACAGAGAGTCGTTGACACATTTCGAGATTCAGGCTCAATATTTGATGTAACACATAGTCTTTCTGCCTCCAAAATTCATATGCTGGAGACTCCTTAGGGAGTCTTCCTTTGTGTTCCTAGAAGGGTATTAGAGCTTGTTGAAAGCTCCTCTGTGTTAAAGGATAATTTCTTAAAATGACAATAACAACAACAAATATAAAGTGAATTAATATGAATGATTTTAATGATTAACTAATTAATGAAGAAACCAGTAAGATGTTACAAGTGGTTCAAAGAAGAACCCAAAGAGTAGAAATATTTCTAGATAATTAAGATGCTTAAATGAATTTGCTTCATAGATGCACAACTGACTTTTGCACTGGGAGAGGAAAAAAGTCAATATAAGCAGTTAAAATATTTTGCATATACATGGACAAGTATTATTTGCATTATTAGTTATCTACAATTTGCAGAGTTGAAAAATAGCTCAAAGACAGTAAGAAGCAGAGGCCTTATAAAATTAGGTAGTGAGAAAAGTTTTTCACTGAAGACTCCCAGAAATCATTATTGTCCATTCCAAGTTATGTATACATACTTTGAGAGTAAGAATTGTGAAGTACTGGCTGAAGCCTGAGATGCAGAGTCAAAGACCTGGGTTTGGGTTCCAGCTTTGTTACCCATCAGCTTTCTAATGTTTTAAAATTAAATTTGTTACTTCATATAACCTTTCTCTGAGCCACTGGTTCTTAAACTATAAAATGAGATTTTAGTATTAATACAATATTTACCTCACAAGGATATTACAAGCATTGCTTATAGTTGTGGCTTTCTATAAACTCAGGTGTAGGAAGTAGTTTTCCATGCAAATATTGTTATTCGGAATTGTAACATTTTACTGAATTCTTAGTCTGTACCCAACATTATTAAATACTGTTCATAGATTACCTCATTTAACTTTTAATTCAGCTCTATGCAGTTCTTGCTATTATTATTGTCATATTGCAGTTGACAAAATTAAGCTTAAAGAGGTGACTTACCTCTGAGTATCACAGAGTGGCAAAGCTGGAATTCAAAGGTCAAAAGCCCGAGTCAAAATCTGTGATCTTAACTTAGTGCCTGCCTTCTTCTCTTTCATTTTAAACAATGAATTCCAAGCAGAAAAGGAAGGAAGCTGGCTTATTTTGTTTGAGTCATGCTATAGATGAAAAATTTTGAATGAATAGTTCTACTTTGCTTCAGTAATTATCCAAGAGTTTCCCGAGAGTTGGAGACTCTCTATCCTCTCACTTGACAGTATCATTAGGAGGACATCATTCTAACAGAAGTATTTTATAGCATTGATGATGTCATTGCCATATACACTGAAGGCAGTGATTGGCTTACTCTAATACCAGAGGTGCCAAAAAAATGTATAGACCTTTTAAGTGACGTTATCTATGTATTACTTTTTGAAGTTGCATTACATTACGGTAGCAATGTGCAGTTTGATGTTTGCTCAAGATGGAGTCAGTCAAATGAATGCTGGTGACACCATGTGACAGGCAGAACAGTAAAAGAAAATGGCAGAGGCACGGTTGTCGTTGGAGGAGTGCAGACCATTGTGAAGTGGTGTTTGAAATTTGAGAATGTTGTTTGAGTTTCCCCCATGTTCTTCTGGCTTAACAACCCTTGACTTCTAACTATGGGGCACCTTAAAGGATATAATGTACCATGGAAAACTGTCTACACTGGCGGTTCTTTGGGGAAAAATTGAAATGGCATGTGCAATGACACAAGTGGACACTTTGGTCAACGTTGCTCAAGGAGTAGTTTGCCATAATCAGAAGCATCTGGACACTGATGGTAACCACTTTGAGCATCTCTTGTAATTGCGAAAGTCAACTGAGGCTTGTATTCATCTTTTGTTATCAGTATATATTGAGTATTACAATTTCAATGGTGTTTTCCTTTCTCAAAATGTGTATACTTTCTTTGGCACCCTCTTTATTAACAGTCTGTTTTTATGTACTTTGATAACTGTAGTTTTCTTTTTATTTCTTTTGTATTCACAGATGAGATCATATAAAAATGCTAAGGAAAAATTTATCCCAACTGTTAACATTTGTTTCTGAAAAGAAAAGAAAAGGAAAGCTACATATGGGTTTATTTAGCAAACCTCAATGAATTTAATTTTCATTGACATGTTTGTTTTTTGGCTAGCTAAATATTTATAAATACTTTTACATATGCAAATATAATTTTCTTGAAGAAAAGTAAAAGTGATTATATTTGGCTAACAAAAAGGTAAAATATAATGTTTCTTTTGGGGGGTTTATTTTGTGTGTTGCTCCAGACATCAGTCAATTTTAGAACATTCTTTCTATATATTCAGTTGGTGTTGGATGTGGACTTTAGATTTGAAGGACCCATCTGCTCTCATCCTCCATCATTTATTTTATAGACAGGTAACTGAAGTCTAGGTTATTTCATGAGTAACATTATTGAAAGGATAAATATGGTTTAATTGCTCAGGCTCTGTAAATCTTCCATCATTGTCATGAAATCTCTATCAACAAAAATGACTTACACATTTGTAAATCTCAGCACTTTTCTCTTTGCCCCTTTGTAAAGGAGAACCATAGACATTTACTAACTTCTAATGTATTTGACTTCAACTGTTTGATTTCTTTTAAATATTGGTTATTCAGCTTACACTTGCCCATTGCAAAACTACCGGTCTAGTTCTCCCTTTTTCTGTGAATGTGATTCTGCAAATGTGTAAAATAACACCACAGATGAATTCTTCAGAAACATTCCAAGCACTATAGAGATTTTTTAAAGCATCATCCATTTCTACCCAAATATTTCAAGGCTAATGACATGAATGCTTCTGTAACATTTCTGCATTCTTGTGTGTTGTTAGCTGACTGAAGCTAAGGTTGCAGGAAGACGTTTAAAAATGTATGACCAAGGGGGAAGTGACTGCCTTTCAGACTGAATTCTAATACAGAAGTGTTTCTTTCTAAATTAAAGTTAGGCTTCTGTGGCACTTGTATGGATAGATGTTAGGGGAAAAACATCCTCCAGTTACTTTTGAAATCCTGGATCAAGTAGAAAAGACCTTGATTTCCCCCCAAATCATAGCAATGCTGTTTAAACTGAGTTATGAATTCCTGTAAGAAAACTAATTTGGTTATATTGATATAAGAAACACCCAAATCTGTAGAGAATTTTTATAAGAATTTATTTGAGCCAATCTGACTACATATACCAGGGAAGAAGATCTCAAATGCTCAGGAGAATAACAGTTTTGCAGTTTCTTTTATGCATTTGTAATTAAGGAGGGGGCATAAGGAAGATTGGAGAAAGCAAGGTAGGGATTGGATTACAGGATAGTTACGATTATTTTCTGTCTTGAAGATGGTTAAGTCTTAGAAAGAGTTGTCTGAAAAAAGGCATTTTCAAAAGTGTGTTAACCTAGATGTGTGAAAATAATGGACAGGGCTTGCAAAGGCAAAGATAAACCTTTCATTAAAAAGTTAGATGCCTGCGGTGTGACTGCCTACTGTGACTTGCCCAGTTAGGAATTTATGATCAGATCACCCTGAGAGGATTACTTTTTAGAGAACCTCTTTTGTGTACACAGCTACCTCTGGTATATCAGTACATATTTCAAGTTCTGTAAAGTTCTAAAAGTGAGCTATAGTCATTTTACAGAAAGAATGAACCTGAACATCAGTACGCATGCACACGTGTAGAAACCCAGGGCTACGTTGGGAGCTGAGAAATAATTCATCACAAATTTGTTCTCACAAGGCCTTCTGGATAGGCTTCTGTACATTTTTCATCATTGCCATGAAATCTCTGTCAGCTCTAGATTTTTCTTTCCTGCTCATGTACCCTATTCTCTTCATCTCTGTCTCTGAGAGATAGCTCATGTCTCTTTGGCCTTTAAATTTTTTAACCTTAGTTTGTCCTTTATTGATGCTGTCTTTCAAGTATTTAAGCAAGTGGACTAGGAACTCGAACATCATTCTTTTTTGTTGTTCTGAGCTTAGAGCACTGGATTTGAGGTCAGGTGCGTAGAGTGTGATCTATTCTCTTTGGCTTACCAATTGTAGGACCTTGGCAAGTTATTTGACTTCTTTAAGTCTCACTTTGGTCATCTATAATATGGACCTACACATGTTTACCTCGTGATCACGAGGACTAGCTAATGATGGCTGTATGTGAGTGAATGTCTGCTTTTGATTGATATTGTGCAAGTTGCTTTACACATATTTTAAAACCTTGAAACAGCTCTCCAAAACAGGCTATTTTATCACCACTTTTATGTATGATGAAAACTAGGTCCATAGAAGTTCCTCAAGCTACTGAGTGTCTGAACAGGATTCTAACCTAGGTATCTGCTACCATAACAGGGATTGGCCTCCTGGAATCTGCTAGTGCTATACTTAATTTTAAGTATGACTCATAATCTGTCCCTGTAGTTCAGGACCACCTGAACCATATATGAACTTTCTGTACCTGTTGGGCTCTGTTTTTTGGATTATCTGTTTTTATAGCTCTAGCCTTCAGAGCCAGTTATTGTATCACTTGGTCCATCTTTTCTTAGTTTTTAGTTGGTAATTAAGATCATAGACTTTAGAACTAGATAGCCTAAGTTCAAATCCCAACTTCCCAGCTGTGATGCCTTGAGCAAGTTATTTAACTTCTTTATGTCTTAATTCTTTCACATGTAAAATAGAGATAATAGTACCTATGTCAGGGTTGTTGAGAGGATGAAATAATTTGCTTTATGCAAAGCACTTAGAAAACTTTCTGGCATGTGGTAAGTGCTATATAAGTGTTGGCTATGTGATGGTCCCAACATGCCCCGCTCTTATGAAGCGCACTTGATGCATGACACATAACTGTAATTTCCTTTGCTAACCTTCAGTTGTCTTCTTTGAAATTTTACTTTTTGAGGTACAAGGTATAGTGTTAGTTACTCAGGCAAATATGTAAAAACTTGATACCTTCCTTCCTTTGATGTTTATGTAGTTCAGTACATTGTCCCTCAGACAATGCTCCACAAGGGTGTAATAGCATATGTGTAAAAAATAAAAAGATTCTCTTGTTATCACATAAATTTGTGTCATTTATATGTTAGATAAATTTGGAAACTGCTATAGACTAACCTCTGCTAGGGAATATATGAAGCATATTTATATTTTTATCTGAGAATTCCTGTAGAATTCTCAAGTTATTTTTCCATTCCTGTCTTTCATTTTTTAGGGAACACTCATATGGTATTGGCAATGCTAGTCTCATGGGATCTGGCCTCTTTCCTTAAGAGACCATCTGAAGAAGGTACTTAGGAAACTTTGTCTTAAATATATACCCTATAGAAATTTTATTCTTGTAGCTAATTACCAGAAGTCTACTTGCTTAGCTTATCTTGGTCCAGACTATTGCAGAATCCCCAACACCACTCTGAATTTTAATAATGTGAGATCTAATTATGCTGAAGATAGAGATAAAAAGTCATTTGCAATTCATTTGGGCTATCATGGTCCACCATGTTGAGAATATTGTCTTGTGCATAAATTGGGGTCTTCAATATACAGTCTCCTATGATGAATTTTACTTTAGAATTCCCTGCTGGGAATAACTTTGTTTCCCTTGAAGAACCAAGGGAAACATATTTTCTTCCTTTCTGATGAGGATCTTTTTTTATAGCAGATTCCCAGAAGCTCAAAGAAGTATTTGAATCCTAAACAGGGCAATTTTATTCTTTGCATGAGGGCTGTCTGGGGAAAACTCCAGTGTAAATGCCTCTATTTTTCATATTACATAGCTGGATACTTTTGGATAGCCCTCATATTTGACATTTTTTTTATTCTTCTTTTCCTTGGTCCTTGTTTTCCATTTCCATATGTGATTGCAGTCTTTTATTATAAGCCACCTCAAGGTCTTCATAGAAAGATGTAGACATAAGAATCACTTTCAAAGGGAAACACTTGCTATCAAAGGAAGCAATTGCAATATAAATTTCTGTGAGAGGCAAGTGAAAAATGCTAAATAGCTTAGAAGAATTCAGCTGTGGGAGTAGGGGAAGGAAAGAAGCACCAGAGAGGATTTAACATGTCAGATGATGCATCATGAAGGATGAAGCAAAGGAAAAGGTCTTCTTTTTAAGAGAATAATATCTGTAAGGCAAAGAAGTAAGAAAATATGTGTACAGTATATTTAGAAATGGGCTGGTAGTGCAGCAGATCTGAAAAGTAGGGATATTGGGAACAATAATGTAGGAATGTTGAGTAAGACCTTGTATGGTGCAGTTCTTCTCATCTCCACAGTGATTAGCAGTGTGTCCTCAGAGTCATGATGACTCCTGGCTCCTTGAAAAATCCTTTCCCTCCTCTAACTTTTGATGGTGTTTCTGTGTCTACATAAACTGCAATGATAGATGTTTATAATTGTCAAGGATCAACATAGAAATGATAGGATATATTGGATGAGAATTTATATACTACAGAATGATGAGAGTCATAGGTGACCTGTGGTTGTATGAAATGTTCTGGGCAGACATTAATCACAATAGCATTTGTTTGTTTGTTTGTTTTTATCTGATGTTATTCTGTCTGTTTCTACACACTGTCTTACCACAACCCCTTATGAAGATTTTGTTTTACTAAAAGAAGTCAATTGTGTGTGCCATTTTCTGCGTGTCTTATCTACCTAACAAAGGAAAATGTCTTTTTTCTTTTTTGTAGTTTGCTGTGTCTTCTGTAAACTGCTGTTTCAGTGTGTTTCACCGTATTACTGTCCCCAGGATGATTCACAGAGAACTCTTTAACTTTTCCACTGCAAGTTGCCATGCAAAGATATTTTTGTTACTATTCCAAAAGAGGACAGCTCCAGGGTGGATCCAGTATGGGGAGATTCTCTCCACTTTTCTTTTTGTCAGGGACAACATGCTAGTTGGGGTCTTATGTCCCCATACCAATTCTTAGATTTTTTACAAGGATATTTTCTGAATGATTATATCTGATAACTTCTCTAAATGACAATTACTTTTTTTTTTAATTATAGGACATATAATTTAAAAAAATGATGGGTCTGATCTATGAGAACTGAGGGAAAATAATCAATCTGCCCTACTATGTAACATAGGGTTTAATAATTTTTCAGTGTTTCCTCCATGATTTTCATTTTTTAACCCAATATTTAGTGTTGAGAAAATATAAGGTGCATTGAAAGCTTCTCTATACATTCTCAAAAGAGTATTGGCTCTGTCTTTTCAAAATTCTTAGCTCTCTAGGATAAATTCTCAGTGTCTTTAAGATTTCCTCTTCCATCTGACCTAAAACATTTTGCCAATGCTAGTAGCTTTGGTAATTGAGATAATCCTCTTATTAATCATAATAAAACACCTGATTTATTTGGTGTTTGCCTTTAGAATAAATATAGCATTTTGAGGGCTATTTAAAATTTGTGCCTATTTTCTTTTTAATGAATTTTATTCATTTGACAGTAATAACCTCCCAAATTCCATTCTTCCTTGACACATTTTATATGCGTGTTCATACAGGGAAGTTTGTACAGAGGCAAGGGAACTACATTTAAAGCTCTCAGAATATTTAGGAAAAATTCTAAGTAACACAAATCCTGTGTTTCACAATGTATTTCATAGATGAAATCTATTGTATTATGAAAACAGAAATTTGTGAATAGATGATACTTATGGCTGATAATTCCCTAAAGTATGATTTGGCTTCTGATTAATTATTTTTAATCTCACTCTGATTTTTATTTTATTTTTATTTTATTCTTAAATTGTTGGATTTTCATGTACCTGAAGTTCACTAGAGAGTGGGGCCACTGTCTCACATTCTTATGTACTGTGGACATAAATTTAAAAGTGATCAAGTCTTACAAAGTCTTTTCTGTCCACAGTACAATTAAACTAAAAATTCGTAACGTAAAGATATCGAGAAACAATCTATATATTTGAAAATTAAATAACACACATGTAAAGATCCCATGGATCAAAAGAAAAATCATAAAATACCTTGAATGGAATGGAAACAAAAACACAATGTATGAAAATTTGTGGATGACACTAAAACAAGCATTAATGAAAACTTTATAGCCTTAAATGTCTATATTATAAAAATAATTAGATCAATGATCTCAGTTTTTAATTTAAGAAACTAAAAATGCAAGAGCAAGTGCAACCCAAATCAAGTAGATGAAACGAACTAATAAATATCAGAACAGAAATCACTGAAAGAAGAAAGAGTCAATAGAGCTGTGGTTCTCAACCTTCCTAATGCTGTGACCCTTTAAAGTAGTTCCTCATGTTGTGGTGACCCCCATAAAATTATTTTCATTGCTACTTCATAACTATAATTTTTTTAATTCATTTTTATTGTTAGACTTATTGGGGGTGACATCTGTTAGCAACAATTACATAGGTTTCAGGCATACAGTTCTACAGTGCATTGTCAGCTTGTTGTATAGTAAGTTCACCACCTAATGTGACTTCTCTTTCCATCACCTTATATTTAGCTTCCCCCCTCCTCTCCCACCCCCTCCCCTTTCTCCCCTCCCTGACCCACTCGTCCCTAAATAAACATTAAACTATTGATTGTGTCCATGGGTTATTTGTTTCTTCATTTCTTTTTTCTTTGCTTTCAGTTTTATATTCCGCATATATAATTTTGCTGCTGTTATGAATTGTAATGTAAGTATCTGATACGTGTTTTCCGATGGTCTTAGGTGACCCCTGTGAAAGGGTCGTTCAACCCCCAAAGGGGTCACAACCCACAGGTTGAGAATAGAGGAAATCAGTGAAACCAAAAACAAGTTTTTTGAGATCAATTAGATTTATAACTCTCTAGTCAGATATATGAAGAAAACAAGGGAGAAGACCAAAATCCGTTACATGAATGAGAAGAATGATAGTACTACAATATCCTACAGATAGTAAAAGAGTAATAAGGGAATGTTATGAAAGAGTTTACGCCAATAAGTTCACTAACTTACATGAAGTGGACAAATTCGTTGAAAGGTACAGATTATCATCAAAGAAGAAATAAATAGTCCAATATTTATGAAATAAATTGAACTTTTAGTTAAAAGTTAATCACAAAGAAAACTGCTGACCCAGATTGCTTTGCTGGTAAATTCTATTGAACATTTAGGGAAAAACAACATAATTCTCTACAAACTCTTACAAAAAGTTAAAAAAGGAATAAATTTCACCTCATTCTTTGAGGCCATCATTATAACCGACATTAAAACCAAAGATGTTTTAAAACAATAAAAAAGGAAAACATAATCCTAATGAATGTAGATGCAAAACTCTTTAACAAAATTTTAGTAAATATAATTCACCAGTATACTTATTGAGCAAGTGGGATTTCTCCCCAGAATGCATGGTTGGTTTAGCATTCAAAAATCAACATATTAATCCACATAAAAATCAGTATATTAAAAAGCAGAAAAATAAAATCCACTGGATCATTTCAATCAATGTAAGAAAAACATTAAACAAGATTCAAAAGCCATTAATTAAAACAAAAAGAATGAAATACCTGGGAATTAACTTAACAAAGAACGTGACAGACTTATACACAGAGAACTATAAGACACTTTTGAAAGAAATTGAAACAGACTTTAAGAGGTGGAAAAATATCCCCTGTTCATGGATAGGAAGACTTAACATTGTTAAAATGGCCATTCTGCCCAAAGCAATCTACAGATTTAATGCAATA